>VDFB02184989.1:0-27059 GCA_007258455.2 Sequoia sempervirens | reverse complement strand
ATACATAGGCTCTCAAAGAGGAATTGAGGTTGATCTTTCCAAAGTGAAATCCATATTAGACATGCCTCCTCCAAAAGGAATAAGTGAACTCAAGACATTGCAAGGCAGGTTACAATCTATCTGATGTTTTATGGCATAGGTGGATAATGAGTGTAAACCATTTTATTATCTTTTGTGCAAGGGCATTTCCTTTGTGTGAACTGATAAATGTCAAGAGGCCTTCCAACTAATAAAGGATTATCTATTGTCACCACCTGTTTTAATGCCACCAATTGAAGGGAAACCTTTGATTCTATATATTTTTGTGACAACTTCTGCATTGGGGGCATTACTGGCACAAAATGACCATGATGAGGAAGAAAGAGTCATATACTACATTAGTCAGACACTAGTCAGATATGAACTAAACTACAAAACCATCAAATGTGATTGCCTAGCAGTTGTATTCAATGCCAAAAAGCTAAGGCACTACATGTTGAATCACAAGACACATCTAGTTGCAAAGATTGATCCCCTGAAATATCTTCTAAGTCGTGCAACATCGACATGATGTCTAGAAAAATGGGTCATGATTTTGAGTGAGTACGACATTCAATATGTAGAATGAAAGGATATAAAGGGATATGTGATAGCATACCAATTGGTAGACACACCAGTACAAAGTGATCACCCATTGGTGGTAGACTTTCTTGATTAGTCCATATTTCATACAGAACCTAAGTCACCTTGGAGGCTATACTTTGATGGGTCTCATACTAGTCATGGCTCTGGGGTAGGAATATTATTTATTATGCTACAAGGAAACTCCATCCCTAAGTCATTCCACATTGCTTTTCCATGTACAAACAATGTTGCAGAATATGAGGCACTTGTCACAAGACTTAGAATGGCCATAAAATGGAAAATTAAGAAAATTCATGTCTATGGAGATTCTCAGCTGGTCATCAACCAAGTCAATGAAAACTATGACACCAATGAAAAAAAATAATGCCTTACAAATGAATGGTTGATAGATTTTTGACATATTTCCACATGCTAACTTTTAAGCAAGTTCTAACGACACAAAAAAAGGTAGTAGACACAATGGCTACAATTGGCTTTCTCCTAGATATTCCAAGTAATATGCCTCAATTTGAGTTCTTGGTAGAACAACTTTTGGTCCTTGCATATGATATTACAGAATTAGAGATGCTTTGCAAGCTTGTTGGTCCCAATTCTCCATGGTATCAAGACATTTATGACTATCTAAAGTCCCAAACCCTTCCCCTGAACCTTTCCAACAACCAATAGAAGTCCTTTATTTGCAAGGCTGCCTGATACACCATCATTAGTGACACCCTATACTGCTATAGCTTTAAAAATACCATTCTTTGATATCTTGACACTAATGAAGCATGAACAACCTTATGAGAGGTACATGAGGGTATACGCTAATCTCATTCGAGTGGTCCTACTTTAACCAAGAAGATAACAAGACTTGGGTATTACTGGCCAACCATTGAAAAAGATGCACTTGAGTTTGTCAAAACATGTCACCATTTTTAGATACATAGTGATTTGATTCATGTGCCAGCAAAGGAACTTCGGCCAATTACGTCTCCATGGCCCTTTGCACAATGGGGACTCAACCTCATGGGAAGAATCCACCCTACCTCTTCCAATGACCACAAATTCATTATCACCACCACTGAGCACTTCACTAAGTGGATCAAAGCCATCCCCCTTACATAGATAGCTAGCAAATAAATTTCCAAATTCATCATCTACTACATCATCTGCTAGTATGGTGTACCCCAATCCATCATCATAGACAATGAGCATCCTTTCAAAAATCAAGACGTTTGTGAGTTATGTAAATGATTCTATATCCAACATAATTTCTCCACACCATATTATGTGCAAGGAAAAAGTCAAGCTAAGGCATCCAATAAAACCATCATCAAGATTCTTAAGAAGTCAGTCAATGATGCTGGACGTGACTAGCACATCCAACTAAAACCTCCTTTGTGGGATTATTGCACCAGCATCTGCACACCCACAAGAGCCACTCCATTTTCCTTAGTCTTTAGATCCGAAGCCATCCTGTCCATCGAGGTTGGAATTCCTTCTTTACGAGTCCCCCTGAAAGGGTGTAATTGATGATGAGTACAAATAGTCATGACTACATGAATTGAAAATGCTAGAGGAATGCAGACATGCCTTGAATCATTTACAAGCATATCAAAATTGACTCTATCATAGTTACAACAAAAGAGTCATGGTAAGAAATTTTGACATTGGTGACTTGGTCCTCATGCAAAATCCCAAGAATCAGTCTGATAGAGAAAAACCTAGCAAGTTCAAACCAAATTGGTTGGGTCCTTACATTATCACATCTTCTTTTGGATTTGGAGCATATAATCTAGCTACTCCAAATGGCGAACAATGGACAGATCCTATCAATATTCTACATCTTTGAAAGTTCTATGCATAGCATCAAAAAGTCGGGCTAAAAACCAAAAATATATATATAAAAAATAAAATTAGAAATATAAAAAAAATCATCACCCTAATGAAAACCTAGAAAATATTAATCTTGGTGACACCATTTTTTTTGAAAAAATGACAAAAATAGTAAAGAGAAATAATTCATCCAACAGTGGAAACTTGGTAAATAGGCACTTTGGATAAGTACCATGGTGAAAACTTGGCAAACAGGTGCCATGCATAGTTTGGTTTGCTCTACCATCTATTGTCACTCTATCTACCTTAGTCCATAATAAATTCCCATCCTTTTGATACCATCTTGACACCACATCATGAGACCTCGTCATTCCTTTCATGGTTGACAGTGGTTGACATCAAGTCCTACATACCGTCAATCTGTCACCCCAAGCATTACCTTTATACATCCTTCAAAATTGGATAGTTTGGGACTTGACTGGGGGCATTCCTTGATCACTCTACTACAATGGGTATCACACATGGTTCTTCCAATCATAAACTTTCTTGAAAAAAGATAGAAAAAAATATAAAATGTCCAAAAAAAAGACAAAAAAATCATAAAATGTCCTAAAAAAAAGACCTAAAAATCATAAAAGTCCTAAAGAAAGACCTAAAAAGTGAAAAATGTCTTGAAGAAATCCAAAAAAATCAAAAACACAAAAAACAGAGTCATATCTTGTCAAGTTTATCATGTTAGTTAGTCGTTGTCATTTGTAGAACTACATTCTCTTTGCACATTTGCTACATAGGCAAGGCTCATCTTTAAGCCCCTAAGACATTAGGTCAGTCCTTTTAGGTTTGTCAAAATAAATATCATGACTCAATATTTTGTCATTATGACAAAGTCATTTGTCATGTCAAACTACATGGTCTCTAAGTGTATGATGTAGGCAAGGCCATCTATCAATGAGCCCCTAAGGCTACACTAGGTTAGTCCATTAGGGTTGATGACATTGCACTGACACACACATCAAAAGTATTCCAGTCAAATGGGTTATTCTAAAATAGACAAACTCTTAAACCAAACTCTAGAAATTATTTAATCAACACATCAAGAACATCAACATGTCAAACATCGACATGTCAATTCTGTGAATATATGTCAATTTGGTCAAAGCAAGTCAACTCTTTTAGCAAAAAAGTCAAACTTAGTCAACATCAGTCAAACTCAGTCAAAACAAGTCACATTGTCACAACCAGTCAAATTGTCAAACTCTTGGTTATCCTTCAGATGCATCATTTTGAAGAACAACCTTTGTCATTTATGCCTTAGGATGTGTCCTTCTAGGCATCGTCACTGTTATCTAGCATTTTGAGAGATTCTCTTGATATTTGGGGATCAATCCTCTCGACATAAACATTATTCAGGACGTTTCCTTCCTAAATTTGTAAAACTTTGACATTTGACACCTTGACATCATCAAACATGACATCTTTGGCATTCGATACCATCAAACCCGACATCTTGACATCAAAACACTTAACATTCAGACACTTTTGGCAAGCACTTGGAAAAAACTATATTGGCATTTGTCTTTAGATCTTTCAACATATTACTAGTTTCTCCACAATGTCCTAGAAAAAATATTTAGATAAGAAACAACGTATCATGATGATTGACTTGTCTTACCCTTTTTCAGCTAGTCATGTTACTAGTTCCTCACGAATGTCTTGGTAACAGGATTTAGAGGAGCAACAACATTTCATGATTTATCTTTGTCTTTCTTGTCTATCTTATGCTTGTGGTTGGTTGTGACAAAAATATTGGGCCAATTGCTCTCTTAGTATGAGTCATGACTGTATACACATAAAAATGGTCATGTCTATATTCCTAGCAATTAATTAAATATTTATTATTTAATTAAATTTTCTAAAGTCCTCTACATATGATTAAATTTAATTAATTTAATTATATGGTTCATTCATCTTATTCTTCTTTTGTAATTAAATAAATTTATTTTATTTAATTATTTTTCATATGTCCACTTAATTAATTAAATAAATACATTTTATTTATATAAATTAATTATCACTGTTTGAATTTAAATTAAATCTTTTGATTTAGTTAAAGTTTAAATATTTCTCTTTCTTCTATTTTAAATTCTTCTTCTAATTAATTAAATATTTCATTTAATTAATTTCATAAAAGTAATTTAATTAAATAAACCTTATTTAATTAAAGGATCTTATGCTTTCTTTCTAAATCACAATTAAATATTTTATTTAATTGTGAAATCTTTTGTTTTCTTCTCATATCATAATTAAATATTTTATTTAAATATGAGATCTGCTTTTTTCAAAAATCCTAATTAAAGATTTCTTCTTATCATAAACTTTCTTATGCTTTTAAAAGCTTAATTAAATATTTTATTTAATTAAGAAAAAGTTGAATATCATCCACATATAAATAATTGAATTTTTAATTCAATATTTATCAGCTTTTAAATCTTGCTTTTATATTTTTAAAGGAAAGATGATTCCTTATCTTCTTATCTTCTCTTTTATAAAAATAGAAAAATCTTGTTTTCAAGTTTTCTTCTATTTTCTCTTCAGTTTCTTCCATCTTCAGCCATTTGATCTGCCAAGAATTATCACAACCGTCAATCAAGATAGCCAATCAGAATCATTCAAAAAACTCTATAAATACCTATGTGAATCCAAGCATTGATAATAGGCAATTAATTAGAGTTCATGCATTTAATTCATTTAGTATTCTCATATCATAGCATCATGTTTACTTCAATCATTTTAGTCTTATTCCATATCATAGCTTAATCTTGCATCATGCATCATTTTTTTTAAATCTCTTTTTTTAGGAAGACAGTTTGTTGAGCCTAGCCTACAAATCTGAGAGGAAAAGCTGGAATCAACAAAAACACTGAAGATAGAGGACAATAGGACGATAATCGAAGCAGAATATTGAGTTTGCATTTACTTACCTTTTATGTTATGTTTTGATACAATGTCTTATTGGTGTGCTTGAATAGTATTTATTTTAATTCATTTACGCATATTATTTTTTATCACACATTTTCTGGCGCCCACCATGGGGCCTATGCCCCCATTTTAGACTTCTTTCTTGTAGGTTTTCTTGCAGGTTTTCTAACATTCGGCAGTGCATCTGAAGATCCAAAAATTTTCCGTTTTGCAGGTACTTTGGCACATATGAGGACTGTTTCGGCACATATGGGAGTTTCTGAAGAGCATTTAGGAAACAGAGTGGCGCATATGGGAATTTCTGAAGAGCATTTAGGAGTTTAGTTACCACATATAGGACATCATTTAGTGCATTCAAATTTGTTTCAAAAAAAAATAATTTTTTTTTTTGCATTTTAGTTTAGCACATTTAGTGTCTTTTCTTGCACATCCGAGTTCTGTTCTCACGCCTCTGGGTTCTATTTTTATGCATATAGGTTCTGTTATTGCACATCTGGGTTCTATTCTTGCGCATCTAGCTTCTGTTTTTGTGCATTTGGGTTCTTTTATTGCGCATCTGGGTTTTGTTTCTGTGCATCTGGGTAACAGAGTCACACATCTAGGTTGTAACAAAGATTCTGAGTTTGACACCTTCCACAGACAATTTTTTTTTTCCTTTTTCTTGCTAGATTTAAAATGAATCAATCTAGGGTAGCCACCACATCTTTATCATGCAATTAAAATGAACCCCATGTCTATTGTGAAGCAAAATCTTCACTTAGATTAAATCATTTTTTTTTTGGTGCACCTAAAATGAATCTGTCTACTCTTCTTGATTGTGTTTGAAAGTGGTAGGTGACTATGCTCTCACCCTATGCAAACTAGGTGATCAGAAAACCAGACCCACTTTTCCCTATGTAACCTTAACTTGATAATCAAAGTATCCTCTCCCCTTGCACACTTGTGCGATCCTGGGTGTAATAGAAATAATTCTTGACTCTAGAAATTGGGCCTGCTTGGGGATTTCATGACCTCAATGTGACTCAAACCGGAAACAGAGCTAAGGCCAAGCTACCCCCAACCGGTATATAAATGTAAACCTTAAGGGAAAACCTAAGGTTTCTTGTGTGAATGTGTCATACGGACGGAGTTGTACTCCCTTAAACCATGTTGAGCTTAACCTCTTCAGGCTGGAGTGCCACCTTAATGGTGATTAATATCTTATCCCATGTATGGCCAATCGAACGGGGGTCCCAAACTAAATACCATTGTTTAGAAAGCCAAAAACCTTCTATCTACTAGTCCAACACCGGTCGGTGTGAAGCCTTCCACACTTTCGCAGTCAGTAGTAGAGGTGATCAATCTACCATGGGAGTTTCATGGGGGTTGGAAGCTTGGTTGGCCTGAGAAGAGAGTGCACTGTAAGGGGGAGCCTGTGCAGCCAAGCTTCTAAATTCACACACTACTGATATGCGGTTGGGGAAACCCATGTGGAATCTAGTAGATATTATCTTGGCCTAACTTAGGTGGTGCTTGCCTTATTCTGTGCTTGGTTACGATCAACTTAAATAAGACTGTTTGTTGTGTTTTCAAGAACATTAATTCAGATAAAGGATCATCCAAAATGAACATGAAAAACTTCAGCTGAAAATTTTCAAAACTGGTTAAAAACTGTCTTTGGAGAACTGTTTTAGCACATCTAAGAAAAACTATAGTGCATATACAAATTGTTCTGGCACATTCACTAGCTGGTTCGACGCATCTGAGTCATTTTCCAGCACATTTAGGTACTGTTTTACCGCATATGCTTCTCAGTTTAGCACATCTAAGGTCTGTTTCTATGCATTCAAGGTGTTCTGCAACACATTTGACTTTTTCTCCAGCGCATATACCTCTTTCTACAATGCATTTAGGGAACAGAATAGCACTTTTGGTTGATGTCAAAATTTTTACACAAACCTAAATTTATGATATTTTTCTCCCATGTTGAGGAAGTGGAAATCAACCAAGTTCGTCAAGAAATTAGCCTTCAATAGGATCAAGAAGCCCAAAATGAACTTAAGTTACAAGAAAACTTTAGACCGTAGAGAATTTTTGTATAAGAGTTGACACGTCTTGCTTGATTATCGCAAATTTCTCCATAGATACCAAGACTACATTAGAGGATTGACTGACGATTACGCTATAGAACCTATAGCTACCCAAGCTTATTATCAAAGATTAGCATTATCTCAACATCACAATCTTAATCAACCTCTTGAGTTTGAGAATATACCAAAACCTTTGATTGGATATTCAATGCATCCTAGTCAAATCCTTCAGTGACCTTTGATCATATCATAGGGTTCCTTTTATATGCCTATTTTTACAAGATCTCAATACAAAAAACTAGGAGAAAATTCTCAACAAGAAACTCCTACCCATAACATTCAAGAAGAAGGTGAACGTGGTAATCCTCATTTTAGTGTGAATCACAATCCTCTTTTCAGTGATGACAATATGGCTGATAGAGAAGTAAATCCATTTCATAAGTACAAAGACATGAACAAAACTCATGTAGATAGTGATGATGAGCAAGAGGAAGAACTTCACATTAGAGAGGCTGAACAGGACCCCAAGTTTCTTAAAGCCATAGAAAAGATCCTGCAACATGACAAAGAAAAGTATTTTCTCTTCCTAGCCGATCAAGGAGCTAAACTACCTAAGGATTTTGATATTGAGAAATTAAAGAGCAAAGAAGAAGAAACATTCCCATATGATCTCACTGCTCTTACTCAACAATTTAAGGCACTCCAAGGACAAATCAAAGAGTTACAAGGGGGACCACAACAAAGAAATACACTCTTGATGACATATGTCCTTATCCTTTTGATAGAAGTCTCAATATGATTCTATTTCCCAAACATTGTGAAATTCCCAAATTTGATCGTTATAATGGGAAATCAGATCCAATTGATCACATTAGAGACTTCCGAAACATGACATTGGAATTTTCTCATGAAGATACTTATTTATTGCGATTGTTCCCTAGGAGCCTTGGAGTTAACTCTATGGAATGGCTATCTAAAATTACACCTCCTATTCAAACATTTGAGGAATTGATCATTTTTTTCATAACACAATACACCTACAACATCCAACACCCAATCACCTTGATTGATCTTTGCAAAGTTGCACAAAAACTTGGTGAACCTTTCACTACCTTTCTTCAAAGATGGAGAAGAATGTTCGCTAGGTATCCACGTCATGTTCCTTAAAAGGAAAAAATGGTTACTTTCATCAATAGCCTAAATTCGGAAATGAGCTATCACTTAAATCTACATTTTCCACCTTCCTTTGAGAAATTGATTGAAGATGTCATCACCATTGAAGGAGCATTGGTAAGAAGAGGGACAATAAAACTTGACAAGGACAATCCTAGCTCATCTAACCATTACAACAATCAAGACAAGTCTAAATTTTGGACTCGCAACAAAAACATTGTAAATGATGGTGTTGTAGATGCAAATCATGTCTCGACTAATCCATTTGTTCTGAGCACTCCAAATACTACTTGTAACAATAATTACAACAATGTCAATTCTGTCACAAATCAAGGAAATAATCTTCCTCCAAGGAACAACAATCAGGGGACTTTCAATAATCAAAACTATCGTGGAAACAACAATAACAAAAACACCTTAGGGAATACCTCAAACACGAACCCACAATGCTTTTCATTCTTCTCTAGTAGAAGAACTTTCACTCCACTAGGACAATCCTTGGAATCTGCTTTCAAAGAGGTTATGGAAAAAAATATCCTTACTTTACCACCTCAATGCAATTATGAACCTAGTGTAAAACCTCCAACATGGAATGAAGCTTATTATTGTGACTATCATAGGTGCAGAGGTCATCGTACAAACAATTATCAAGCTTTGAAGCATGCTATTCAAGACCTAATTGACAATGGCACTATCACAATAGAAGGACAACAAAAATCCAATGAAGATCACCAAGAATTTTGCAACCCTTTGCCAAATTATCAAAAGGGATAGTCTTCTGACAAAAATGTGAATCAAATCAATGACACTATAATCCATCACCTTTATACAGCTGATGAGCAAATCAATGTTATAAAAATCAAGGAGAAAATAAACAATGAACAAGTTAATGTCACGACAAGAGCACAAGCTAAAGTTGTCTTGAAGGGTCCCTCTTCGAAATCCACTGAGACCTTCCCTCAACATCAATATGACTTAGTTAACCAACTTGGAAAAACTCCAGCTCAAATTTCCATTTTGGAACTCTTGAAGATTTCCCCTGCACATAAGGAAATTTTAGAGAAGGCCCTTTTTGAAACAACTATATCCACGGATTTGGATGTGAACCGATTTCAAGCCATGGTAGGACATTTGTCCTCACCCACATGTCTTTGATTCTCTAACAAAGATGATGTTTCCATGACTCATCCCCATAATTCTTCATTATACTTAGAGTGTCATGATCCATAGGTTCCATCTTAAACGCAACCAATAGATGGGAGGGGCTCTTAAATATATGTACCTTGAAGGTGGTTCAAGCTTTTAGGATTTCCTATATTCCACACATCCTAGAAGAAGACAATATAAAAGTTTCATGATGATGAGGAAAACATCTAAAGGCTCAATCATGCCACAATCGAAGTGGGACCTTATTATCAAAAAAATACCGTTTCGTGACCGGATCTTGCATATAATATCTTGTTGGGTCGTCCTTGGATCCATGAAATGCAAGTTGTTCCGTCCACTTACCATCAATGTCTTAAATTTCCATATGACGGACATGAAATCACTATATCAGCTGATAATTCAAACATCCAAACTTGTGCTAACATCAAAGCTAGTCAGGATACTTTGGTTCCAAACAATCGAGAAGTGCTTGCTAATACTTCTCCTAAGAATGATACACAAATCGGTCAATTAGCCAAAAGCTTTGATAAGAAACTGCAATTCAAGGAAAGTGGAGTTGGGGAATATTCTCTCTATCTCGCTAATGTACCTACATCACCTCGATCACATGGACAACCTTCTATTACACAATAACAGATATCAGTAGCATCAACATCAACACAACTACAAATAGAGCCAACTACCAAGTTCAATGGACAATTCATCAAAGAAAAATTCCCCATGGGAGATCCTAAGGATACAACAATTCTGAATTGGCTTTATAAGGATGAAGATGAAATAGTTCTAAATGTCACCTTACCAACTGACCGATATGGGAAAGGGTATTCCATCATGCAAAAGATGGGATATGAATGATGGTCCTTGGAAAAAGAAAAGAAGGTGTGAAGGAGCCTTATCCATCTCCCTGTGGTCAAGTCGTGATAAGGATAAAATCCAGACTAGGGCTATGACCTGCAGACCCCATCCAACCAATCATAGGGTAATGTTTTTTACACTACACAGTTGTTCCTATAAAAAAGAGGCATGTTTGGCATCAATCCTGAACTTCATAGAAAATAACTCTGATACAGATTCTGCTGAATATGAATGGGATACCATTCATGATGATGAATTTTGGAGAGACAAAGAGGTAGATATCATACACAAGTATACACCAACTTTAATCAAAGGAGAAAGTTCAGGGTCCCAACCACAAGAATCTGAACTACAAAACAACTATGAGTCTAGTGATACTAAGTCGGATTTTAACGAACACGACTATTAGGAGAATAGTACCATCATTGATCTACCTCATGCCTCGGATCCTACCGATAACTTTGTTTTGACCCTAACCATCACTGATTTCACATGACCAAATGACTTGTTACCTTTGATCCCACCTCCATTCTCATTGAATAGAATCTAACTCAAATCCTATTGACTTGCCTAGTTTTCCAAATGACTAAGTTATCATAAACCTCCTTTCCGCGAAATGATGTAAATGATTGTTCCACTAGCCATTTCGATAATGGTCTTTTAATGAGAGCGTCAAGTCTCCTAGCTGCAAAAAATGAAAATAAAGAAAATGATCTAGTGGTGAAAACCGTATCCCAAAAGACAGATCAAACAAAAGATAAAATAAAGAGCGTATCAGATGGTGAAAACCTTTTTAAGGCACCAGCTGATGGGAAATTTGACACTCTCCTGGAGCACTATCATGAGCGATCGCCCATTTTGATCGAGCCTACAAAGGAAATCAATATTGAAACTACAGATAATCTGAGGATTCTACAGGTAGCTGAATCAATGATAGATAATGAAATCCCAAGGTTCATGAACTTTCTCAAAGAAAATCAAGTCAATTTTGCTTGGTCTTATGCAGACATGCGAGGTCTTGATCTTGATCTCATAATGCATCATTTGTCTATCAAACTAGGAGCTAAACTAGTGAAATAAAAACTCAAAAAGATGCATCCTCATTTTGCACTACTGGTTAAAGAAGAACTCAAGAAACTCCTAGATGTAGGATTTATAAGATCAATTGCCTATGCAGAATGGATCTCCAATATTGTCCCAGTAGCAAAGCTGAATAAACGCATTAGAGTGTGCACTGATTTCTGAGATCTTAACAAAGCCTGCCCTAAGGATGACTTTCCACTTCCAAACATTGACACTATAGTGGATTTAACAGCTGGCCATTCCATGTATTCATTAATGGATGGTTTCTCTAGTTACAACCAAATCAAGATTGCACCAGAAAACCAAGAGAAAACAACTTTCACTTGTCCATGGGGAACTTACTGTTGGAATGTCATGCCTTTCGGCCTAAAGAACGCTGGGGCTACTTATCAAAGAGCTATGACTATGATCTTTCATGAAATGATGCACATGTTCATGGAAGATTATGTGGATGAAATATTGGAAAAATCATACACCAGAGAAGGACACCTAGAAATACTGTCTAAAATATTTACCAAATTGGAAAAATTCAAAGTTCACCTAAATCCCAAGAAATGTGTTTTTGGGGTCACATCAGGAAAACTTTTAGGATATATTATTTTAGAAAAGGGAATTGAAGTAGATCCTACTAAAGTTCAGGCAATCATGGAGATGCCTCCCCCAAAGAACATCAGTCAATTGAGATCATTACAAGGGCGACTTTAGTCCATCAGACAATTCATTTCTCAATTGGCTGACAAAAGTTTACCGTTCACACATCTCCTGCATAAGAATGTTCCTTTTAGATGGGATGACAAATGTGAAATGGAATTTCAACAAATCAAGCAGTACCTGATGAACCCTCCAGTTCTAGTACCACCAAATCCAGACAAACCATTGATCCTATATATTGTCGCAACCGAGACATCCTTGGGGGCATTGTTAGCACAAGAAGATCGTGATGGGAAAGAACGTGCAATCTATTACATTAGCAGAACACTAACAAGTCATGAACTCAACTATACTTTCATTGAGAAGGCTTGTTTAGTAGTAGTCTTTGCTTCATAGAAATTTTGACATTACATGCTAACTCATACAATCAATCTTATTTCAAAAATTGATCCACTCAAGTATCTACTAAGTAAAGCATCACTAACAGGAAGGTTGGCAAAATGGGTCATGATTTTGAGTGAGTTTGACATCCACTATGTTGATCGCAAAGCAATCAAGGGACAAGTTATCGCGGATCAACTAGCAGATGCTCCTCTACAAGCAGAGCACCCCTTGCATATTGAATTTCCAGATGCCGATGTTTTCATTGCAGAATTCAAGCAACTATGGTCCTTATACTTTGATGGTTCTTTCACCCAACATGGATCGGGGGCAGGCATTCTCTTTGTCACCCCTCGAGGACATACTATTCCTTGGTCATATAAGCTAATGTTTCCATGCACCAATAACATAGCCGAATATGAAGCACTAATCACAAGACTAAAGACAGCATTGGAATGGAGGATTACCGAGCTACAAGTTTATGGTGACTCACAGTTAGTCATTAACCAAATCAATGATGATTATTAGACTAAAGATGACAAATTGTTGCCATACAAGAAGATGGTCGATGAATTCAAGAAGTACTTTGTACACATTCAGTTCACACAAATTCCAAGGCTTGATAACAAAGTAGTTGATGCTATGGCTACAATCGCATCATTGGTACAACTCCCAGAAAAATAGAATCGCTATGAATTTCTGGTGGAACAATTATTTACACCTACTTATGACACACCCGAAAGCCAAGTTATATGCCACTTGGTAGGATCCGATTCACCCTGGTATGGTAAGATTTATGCCTACCTAAAAAATGACATTTTACCACCTGACTTATGTCGTAACCAAAAATGTAACTTTATCTGACAATCCTCTTGCTATACCCTTATCACTGATACTCTTTATCACCATGGTCTTGATGGTACTTTACTTCGATGTCTTGAACGTGATGAATCCGAAAAAGCTTTACAAGTAGTTCATGGGGGCATTTGTAATACTCATTTGAGTGGACTAACTTTATCTAAGACATTAATTAGAATGGGTTATTACTAGCCTACAATGGAGAGGGAATTATTCACTTTTGTTAAAACATGCTCAAAATGTTAGATTCATGGGAATCTTATTCATGCTCATGCACAAGAACTTCACTTGTTCACACCAACCTGGCCATTTTCACAATGGGGGTTAGATCTAGTAGGCAAAATTCATCCTTCATCCTCAAATGGGCATAAGTTCATCATTACGGCGATAGAATATTTCACTAAGTGGATTGAGGCGGTACCTCTATCTAAAGTCATCGGAAAGAAAATTTCATCCTTCATACTCAACTACATTATTTGTCGGTATGGTATTCCTAATGCCATTATTACAGATAATGGTCAACCTTTCAAGAATTAGGATGTTCATGAACTTTGTGAAAGATTCCATATTTAGCACAGATATTCAATGCCTTACTATCCACAAGGGAATGGCCAAGCAGAGGCCTCAAACAAGACTATACTAAATATTTTGAAGAAGTCTGTCAATGATTCAGGGAAAGATTGGCATGTTCAACTCAATCCCGCCTTGTGGGCTTACAGAACTAGTGTCCAAACGCCAACAGGAGCAACACCTTTTGCCCTTGTCTATGGAGCAGAAGCCATATTGCCTTTAGAGGTTGAAATACCTTCACTAAGAGTATCATTGAAAGGTCTCATAACAAATGATGAATACAGAGTTTCTCGACTACAAGAATTAGAACTTTTAGATGAAAAGAGACAGAGAGTAGCTGACCATTTGAAAGCATACCAACAGATGATGTCTCACAACTATAATCACAAAGTAAAGCCACATACCTTTTAGGTGGGTGATCTAGTTCTGAAAGAGAACCCACGCAATCAACAAGACAGAGAAAAGAAAGGAAAGTTTGAGCCAAATTGGTTAAGCCCTTATGTGGTTATTGCAGTCTATGGTTCGGGAGCATACAAGTTATCAATGCCAAAAGGAGACTTGTTTGATGAACCCATCAATAGCATGCATCTCAAGAAATATTATGTTTAAGTCAGCTATCATGATCTAGAAAAAGTCCTGAAAAAATCCAAAAACAGCAGAAAAGGTCCTGAAAAAATCCAAAAACAATAAAAAAGGTCCTGACAAAATACAAAAACAGAAGAAAAAGTCCTAAAGAAATGCAAAAACAGTAGAAAAGGTCCTGAAAAAATCCAAAAATAGCAGAAAAAGTCCAAAAAAGATTCAAAAACAGCAGAAAAAGTTCTGAAAAAATTCAAAAACAGCAGAAAAAGTCCTGAAGAAATTTAAAAATAGCAGAAAAGAGTCCTAAAAAAAATTCACAAAAACAATAGAAAAATTCAAAAAAATCAAAAAAATGTCATAGGGTGAAAACCTAGCAAACAGGCAGTCTATTGACAAAAAACAAAAAACAAAAAACAAAAAAAATCAAAAAGAAATTAGAAAAATGCAATAAATATAGATAAGTGAAAATCTAGCAAACAGACACTATCTGTACCTCTCCATCTATTAGTTCCTGTTTTGCACTTTGACTTTTTAGCTTTTCTTTTTTCACATATTTTTCTGCATCTTAGGGTTATAATTGCATCATCCTGTCATCATTTGCCTAGAGTGATAAAACGTCTTACCATGGCTTGATCATTGTATATATCCCTTTTCACAAGTTGTGTCAATAATTGGGGCAAAAATTTAACTAGGGGCACTTAACTTTCAAAGCATACTAAAACAGCTGAACAATGTCATAAAAATCTGATCATACGAATAAACAACCAACTCACGTGAAACCTTATCCAATCATCGATCCATATCATGAACAAATTTTAGAAGATACCATATCATTGTCTATTGGATAATCCAAAAATCTAAATAATGTATGAAATAACAGTATTACATTTTGAACAAAGGTTGTTTGATTTTTGATATCATTACTTTGGAGCACACTCGATGATGTACTGAACTAGAGTGGCAAGGAACGAGAATGATTTTTCTTTGTCTGCTATCTTGAGGTTAACGATCAATCTGATGAAAATATGTCATAGGACATGACTACCAAAGTAATATCATCGATGACAGTTCCACATTTGCATAAGAAGGGTGGTTAATCTTTGTCGTTTATGCAAGAAATGCTCAGGTCATCTCAGTTCAATTATACCTCGATGCTTGTGTTCGCTTGCTATATCAAAAATCATGAAAGTTGCACTTAGGTCATCATTGGTGCTAATTTCCCCTCTGATGCTTGTACATACTTCCAACATTTTAAAATGCTCTATGATGATTCAAGAAGGCTTATAACGGGCTCAACAAATTGGTTAGTTTCATTTAGTTGCATATTTGTTAGATCATTTTATATATCTGCATATTGGATTCACATCAGTGTTCTGAAAGGCTGAATGAAAACAGTAATGGTTGACATGTATTTTTTGAACTCTTTGTGGAGGACATTTGGACTATATTGAATCATTATTATCATTTATCATTTATCATTATCATTTCATAATTATCATTTATCGTTCATCATCCCATTATCATTTTATCATTTATCATTTATTACCATTTATCATCATCATCTCATATCATTTCATTATCACTGCACTCATTCATCATTTCATTTTTCTTCACATTGCCATTTTCATTACATAAAACATTACCAAACATATCATTTATCTTTTCATCATTATCATTATCGGTATCACATTAATTATCTACCAGTTTCATATCATAATTTCATGATGCATTTCATACACATTATTCATTTCTGCATTTGCAATAAAATTCAAAAATCAACAATTCATATCTACATTATCACAAATCACTGCATCTACATACTAGATCATCCATTTGCATCATATCATTAGATCATCCTGCATCATAAGATTAGTCCGTGAAAACAATACAAACACAATAAAAACATATCAAAATCCATCTCATATCATACATGCATAAAAGTAGCATCCATATCACATCAAAAATGTACAAACATATCATCATAAAAAAAAAACATCGCTGCTGCATATCATCACTCATCAAAATAATACAAATGTCCAATGTCCAAATGAAACTAAAAGGTTCAAAACATAATACATGAGATATGATCAAAACTCAATATACATGCCCTGCATATGTGCGAAATATATCAGTCACAAACTAGCTAGTAGATGCCCCTGAAGGAGTTGGTCCAGAAGGAGGCGGCTTGCCACTACCCCCTACATCAGGATCCCGTCGAGGCCCTATAGTGTCTCTGCCATGTGTCGATGTCCATGATCAGGTCCTCATCCTGCTATGTGATCAGGGATATGGCTCTCGCTGCTCAGGAGGACACAACTCCTCATATCGGACTTTGTAGTACTCAGCCTCTCTGGCTGCCTCAAATCCCTCTACAATGGCCTCATGTAATGAGGTACTCTCTACAGTACCCATTAGTCTCTGTGCCCCACCCTCGGCCTCTAGTGCCCATCATCTAATAACATCTCTCTCTGCTACCAACTATGCCACCTAGGAATCTAGGGTAGGTGCCTAAGCCTGTACCTGTGCTTGAGTCTGTACCTGTGCCTAAGCCTAAACCTATGCAAGCTATGCCTGTAACTACACTATCACACTCTGAGCCTGAGCTAGCTGGCTCTATAGCTATGCCTGCTATCCCTGAAAAGTCTGAACCTGACCCTGCAATGTAGCTATTTATGCCTACTGAGAGGAGGATGACATCCTAATCACTGTCTGTGGTCTGCCACTAGATCTGGCCCACTAAACAATCTATTTTTTGCCCAGACTATCCAACCTCTGATGCCTCTCCTCTCCACCATCATCCCCCCTATCATACCCATCATCTGAGCTGTCCTCCTCCTCATCTCCGCTCTCCTCATCTCCGCTCTCCTCACCCTCCTCTCCCTCTTCCTCCTCACCCTCCTCATCTCCCTCCTCCTCTCCTCCACCCATCGCTTGCTCTCCGCTAGCCACATCCTCCTGTCTCCCTGCCCCTGGCTGTGGCACTACCCCAATCGCTCATGGCTCATCTGGCACTGTAAATCATGGAAATGGATGCATATGAAAATACTATGCATAATCATTTGTTATCCCTGCATCCTACACCTCTGGCCTGTCGGTCCATACCTCTGGCTGTAAGGTAGAATACTCTGTATATGCTACCTGGTATCGAATGCATGGCCCCCATCCTAGATCACCCTTGCACCACCCATAATGAGCAATGCCCTGGGGCATCCCTTGTGTATATCCAAACTGTCTCAGGACTCGTAATGCCATAAATATCTCGATAATAAAGGGGGTCCTCCCTATCAGATATCATGGTCTGCAGACAAAAGGCATCTCTAAGTGATCAGTTGCCCATGCCTCACAATCTGTGTACGGTCTCCATATCACTGCATCAATATCATCCAATACCCATCGCCAATACTCTACCTTTCCTAGCTTTTGCTAGACAACTGCACCAGAGTATGCATACACATATGGTCTCCCTGCTAGCCTATCTCTTGTACACTGTGGTCTCGTGATCGCAATATGCTCCCACGCCCATATCTGTAGAAGTGTCACTCCACTTGCCAAGCTAGTGGATCCTCTATATACAACCTGATGGAGATCATGATACATGTCGGCCAGTACACAGCTCCCCTAGGCAAACCTCCGTGGCTGTGTCACCAACCACTCCAACATCCTACCCCAACCAACTACAAATCCCTTCGACCGATGGTCTGGTCTAAGGAAGCCTCCAATAAATGTAGCCAACACAACAACTAAGGTTGGATACCTACTAAAATCCTCCCAATCTATCCAGTAACCACAAATGCTCGCATCGCCGCATATCCATTGCAATGCCTCGGTCCCACCAATCTTCTTGTGGTCATAAACCACAAGGGCACCAACAATTGGGATCCCAAGAATCTTGTACACATCCTCGGGTGTCACACTCATCTCACTAGTCAGTAAGTGAAAAGTGTTATGCTCTGAGTGCCATCTCTCTGCCAAAGCGGTCAATAGTCCCTTGTTGGCCCGAATACCTCATGGCATCATCAACAAAGGTCCCAGTCCACAATCTGCTATCAACTGTAACTCTGCACGGGTAAGCTCTCCTATCCACTCCCAACATAGTGGGAACCGCTCTCTAATCTGGAGGCTTTTAAAAGCCTCCTATTTTGTTTGACCATCAAAAAGGACACATTAATCAGACTCATATCATGTGATCTATCTATCCAGCAAATTCAATCAATGACCCATATCAAGTGCTACATCAATCTACTCTATCATCATTTACTATTTTTTTTTCTTTTTAGGAAAGAAAATTTTTCAACACACAATTCATTTCCTATTTGTACTTCATTCATGAATGCAAACTTTTACTATTTGGTTTCTATCACAGAAAGCAAATTTATCAAACATCTACTCTTTGTTTTCAATCATGAGAAGCAAAGTTATCAATCAGTCAATGAATCAATTAGTTTACTCTTTGTTGTTTGTCACAAAGTTATCCACTATCTACTCTTTGTTTTCTATTTTGGAAGCAAAGTTATCAGTTCTTTATCAAAATTTCTATCAATTTTCCCATATCAGCATGATGGTACTACAATTCATCTATCTATTGACTAAGGAAGCAATTTAAATCATTATTTTTCATCACACAAGCATTCTGTGAAAAATTTCCCAAATGCAATATTATGTTGCCCAGATGCGCTAAAACACGAATGCGCAAAAGTTTTACTCAAATGCGCTAAATTTTTTCCCAGATGCGCTGAAACTTAGCATTGGCTATTCTATCCTACGTATGCACAACTCTAGCTCTCAAATGCGCAACTTTATCAATTTCAAACCCTAGCCCTATATGTGCAATTCTATGCCCTAGATGCGCTACAAGATCAACCTAGCCGATTTGCACCTATATGCACTACTCTATCTGTCGAATGCGCTAAGAGATCCGTTTTTGACCTATGCCTAGATACACTATGAAATTTTATATATGCACTACAAAATTTTTTGAATGCGCTAAAAGTTTTATTATATGCGCTAAAACGTGCAAAAGAAACTAAAATCCAATCTAAAACATTTGAAAAATTGATTCAAAATGCAAAATTTGCAATAAAAAATGGTTGGAATCACTCACCAGTGGTCCATACGCAGCTGGTCTCTGGTATCGGCGTGCTCACTCGAATCTATGCATGTGAAATGGGATCTCCATCTCGTCAAGTCACTATTAGGGCTCACTTTTCACTATAGCAGCAGGGTGAAAATGACACTTCATTTTACCCCTTTTTACCTTTTAAGGGTCTTTTAGGGTGGCAGTTAATGGCATTTTCCATTCTTTCCATATTATTTTTCACTGGGCCATCACAAACATCATTTATCAGGAGCTAAATCATTGTTTCCCTATCATCCTCGATATCATCTTTCGTGATTTACCTCCCAAGGGGGCATCATCGACATAAAAAATCAGAAACATATCAGGGGCAAAAAAATTTTATTTTCTTTGAAGCAATGTGTTTCACATATCACTTTAAAGAGGGGCAAAATGTATACACATAAAAATGGTCATGTCTATATTCCTGGCAATTAATTAAATATTTATTATTTAATTAAATTTTCTAAAGTCCTCTACATATGATTAAATTTAATTAATTTAATTATATTGTTCATTCATCTTATTCTTCTTTTGTAATTAAATAAATTTATTTTATTTAATTATTTTTCATATGTCCACTTAATTAATTAAATAAATATATTTTATTTAGTTAAATTAATTATCACCATTTGAATTTAAATTAAATCTTTTGATTTAATTAAAGTTTAAATATTTCTCTTTCTTCTATTTTAAATTCTTCTTCTAATTAATTAAATATTTCATTTAATTAATTTCATAAAAGTGATTTAATTAAATAAACCTTATTTAATTAAAGGATCTTATGCTTTCTTTCTAAATCACAATTAAATATTTTATTTAATTGTGAAATCTTCTATTTTCTTTTCATATCATAATTAAATATTTTATTTAAATATGAGATCTTCTGCTTTTTTTCAAAAATCCTAATTAAAGCTTTCTTCTTATCATAAAATTTCTTCTGCTTTTAAAAGCTTAATTAAATATTTTATTTAATTAAGAAAAAGTTGAATATCATCCACAAATAAATAATTGAATTTTTAATTCAGTATTTATCAGCTTTTAAATCTTGCTTTTATCTTTTTAAAGGAAAGATGATTCCTTATCTTCTTATCTTCTTCTCTTTTATAAAAATAGAAAAATCTTGTTTTCAAGTTTTCTTCTATTTTCTCTTCAGTTTCTTCCATCATCAGCCATTTGATCTGCCAAGAATTATCACAACCATCAATCAAGACAGCCAATCAGAATCATTCGAAAAAACTCTATAAATACATGTGTGAATCCAAGCATTGATAATAGGCAATTAATTAGAGTTCATGCATTTAATTCATTTAGTATTCTCATATCATAGCATCATGTTTACTTCAATCATTTTAGTCTTATTCCATATCATAGCTTAATCTTGCATCATGCATCATTTTTTTTAAATCTCATTTTTTAGGAAGACAGTTTGTTGAGCCTAGCCTACAAATCTGAGAGGAAAAGCTGGAATAAAAAAAACACTGAAGATAGAGGACAATAGGATGACAATCGAAGCAGAATATTGAGTTTGCATTTACTTACCTTTTATGTTATGTTTTGATACAATGTCTTATTGGTGTGCTTGAATAGTATTTATTTCAATTCATTTACGCATATTATTTTCAATCACACAATGACCATCCTTGTCTGTGATTGCTTGTCTCATGTGATGGTACGACCTTGCACACCTTGATCTATGTCATATCATGGTGTTTGTTGGCCATTGCACTAATCCACCCAATGACGATTAAGAGCAATAGTTGTTAAGTCCTCTAGTAACATGTTGAAGGATTTGGCCTATGTGCTAACATTCATCTCCTTTTTTCTTCTTGCCTTGTCTCATTCATCTCATGATGATATCCTATGACATACAAAAAGATAAGTGCATACATGATCATAGAGGCATTGCATTATTTTTTTATGCATTATAGGTAAATACATACATCATCCATATCATTGAAAACATATATATCATATCATAAGATTGCATTGTCCATACATATATAGTCATGCATCAATGTACATAAACATGGCATCCATTACAATCATACAGTATGCATCCATGTCACCATCATTAAAACATAACATCATCATGGCATATAAGCATAAATAACCATCACATCATTTTGGCATATCATCATAAGTAGATATCATAAAATGCATACACAACATAGCATATAAATGACATCATCATAAGAATTATAAATGCATAAAGCACATGACATAGGAATCATATGGTCATCATAATTGAATCAGATAGGCATATATAGTAAAACATCATCAACACATAAGGCATCAACAAATAACATAAATCATATAGGCCACATAAAAACTACATTGCATATATAATCTCAAAAAAATATAATGTCATAGGATAGAGTCATGAGATATCCCAAAAATAGAGTTCACAGGCTAGATAGTCAACATATAAAGTGTCATAACAACGAATGTCTAAAACTTGATAATAAGAGGACAATGTCAACTACCCCTATGCTGTGCTCTCCTCGTCCCCTCATGGAGAAGAGTGTGGTGACTGATGACCTGTTCCTAGAATTGACATAACCTGTGAAGCCATAGCAAGCTGTGTTTGTGAGGATGACAGAACCAACACTGATGGCATAATCTCTATGGTAACATGCAGCTGTGAAGATATGACGAAATGTGTCTCTGAGGCTGATGGATTAGCCACTGGAAGCTGACTATGTGTTGATCTGTGCCCTGATCCTGATGACCCATGTGGATGCCCTGACTTGTGACTGGAGGAATGCCTATGATGGGACCTATGACTTGAAGTGTGTCCTAAGGAAGTCGAGCCACCCACATTGCTTTGACCATTGCTTTTCTGGTCATCATATTAACTTGTCGGGACACTTTCCAAATTTTCCTGTCATTAGGCCAAAATTTGAAAATTTTCTTGAGGGGGCATAGATACCTTCACTAGGGCATGTTTTTGATTGAATTTTCTTTGTAACAATGTGACAAGTTGCATTATGACAAAGAGGGGAAAAATGTAGGAACATAAAAATGACCCAGGCCTGCAAACTCTATTGTCACCATATTTCTTCTCGAAACAATTAAAATATTTATGTCCTTGGTCCACTTTCAACTATTAATTAAATAATTCATAATTATTTAATTAAATTATATATTTTTTCTTCTTGATTATTTAAATAAATAAATTTTATTCATTTATCTAAATACGTCGCTAATTTTCTAATGTCTCTCCATAATTAAATAAATTCCTTAATTTATTTAACTATCCCTATCCACTAATTTCTTCTTGATTATTTAAATAGATAATTTTTATTTATTTAAATCCATCATTAATTCTTGAAAGTCTTCTTATAATTAAATAAATTCTTTAATTTATTTAATTATTGTCCACCTTGGCATTTTCCCAATTTTAAATAAAATCATTTATTTAAAATGGTCCCACTTTCTAATTTTCCCTCTTTTAGTAAATAATTCAAATTAATTATTTACTTTCACATGGCCCCACCTTTTGAATTAAATTAAATTTTAATTCAAAATAGTCTTTTTCCTCCAAAAATCAAGTAATTTCTAATATTATTTGATTTTCTAGCTCTCTCTTTTTCTGTGCCATTCTTATCTCCTTGTCACATGCATTGTCAACCCTTGATTTGATCTTATAGAAGGAAAGTGTTGTCCACTCATTTCAAATTTGACGTAATATTTCCCTAACCCTAATTGTGGGTTGTCACATTGAATCTTGTCCATTAATTCTAGGGAATTTTCCAATCTTCAATCTTAGCCATTCATCCAAAATTGCATTTTCTATAAACTAACAATTTTTCTCTCTTTTTGTTACCTCATGCTATCTACATCTCATGCAATCTTGTCTTAGACACTCTTGGAATCTTAGCATTTTGGCATTTTGGCATATTTTAGTCATAGTTCATAGTTGCTTACTAGTTGCATAGTTCCATAGTATTGCATTTTGTCATTCAAATCCTACAACATTTGCTTTGGTCTTGGCATTATCATATATTGCTCACTCAAAATACGAGGGAAAACATCATATTGTAGCAAATATAGAAGGTGTAATCAAGGTCAATCATGGAGGTTGAAGACTTGAGGTGATATCTTTCTTGTTTTCATGTTATTTCCTCCTTTTTGCTTCATTATTAATTTTGGTTTTGTTTTATTTAGCTATTAATCTACTAACCTAGAAATTTCCCATAGTTACAGTAACAACATTCTTAGTGTTCCTTTGATACATAATGTTGTCCTTACCATTATTGTGATGTCTTGGGAATTACTTCTTTGTCATGATCTATGAGAAGGATTTTCCTCTACCTTGCTCTATTTTGCACTTGTCACAATTGGTCACAAGCTTCTTGAAGCTATATTTTACCCTTGATACAAGATCTTAGAAAATGCTCATTTGCTTGAACACTATCATATCTAGTGATTATGACTACTGCTCCACCTAGTAGAGGAGTGAGCATTAACTGCAATATTATGCCTCTGACTTTCTCAAGGTTGTCACTCTATCTATGACTATACTTTTTATATCATATGGTACCAATTGAAGCTTGTAAAATCCACTGTTATTTATGATTTTTGTTCATGCTACTATCTAGAATACTGCTTACTTGATCATTATCCTTAACAATCCAACATGAACAATACATAGATCTATTTTTCTCATCCATGTTGTCTCACAAACACATATATGTGTGAATTCCATGCCTTCATGGAATAATACATTATTGCATCTTTTTTATCTATTTTGATACATGACATTATATATATCCTTTATGATTACTTTGAACAAGTATATGTCACTTATGATAGTGATTGAAATCTCACTATCATAGCTGATGTATGATTGCTTAAGGGAACCATATAGAGATGAATTACCTTTCTATGCTTCTTTAAAGCACAATAATGCAGCATGTTGGGATCAACCCTTATGGGAGCCACATTTTATCTCACATTCTTTAATTAGATGAATCAAAATAGAAATAAGGATTTCACCTATACTTGCACAAGAAGCAAACATGTTAGATAAAAAATGAGCATATGATGGATGTGTTTGATTATGCTCTTTGTTTTCCCAGAAATTAGTAGTATGCTAGCTCTTTTGATGCAGATGAAGGTCAAGATATATGTTTTTAGATGTTTGCAGATATATAGATTGGTGATCTTTCATTAATGTAACCAAAAATCATCTCACTTATGCAAGAAACCTAGGATTAGCAAGGAGCAACAAATGGTGGCTTGACAAACATGAAGGACTAAAACTAATTAAGGACAACTCAACTAGGACTCATCATTTAGGCAATGATGGGTCACCCTTATCTATATGTACATTTCTTTTATCTACAAATTTATAGTTTTTCTTTTATTTGCATTAAAAGAGTTAGTCTCATGGCTTGTGTGAGATATTATCCATTTACATTATGAATAAAGATTACTTTTCTTGAAAAGATTGTGCAATCCTTCCTATATTATATGTATCTACATAAATGCAATCTAGTAGTGCAATCTTCTGATTTTGTTTATGCACATGAATGTAATGTAGCAAAAATAAAAACATACCTTACTCTTCATTTGAAAATCACAAAATATCTACCTGATTGAGCTATTAGCAAAAATAGGTAACATTTTTTGGTGACATCTACTATACATTTTCCTACTAAATATCATACTAGTTTCCTAGGCTTATCCATTAGGCACTAAGTCACCTAAACCTGACACAACTTGAAAACAACTCTCAAAACAAAGTTGTAACTTAGCAGATCAGTGCAAAAGACCATGAAAACTTATTTAGACATCAAAACTTTAGAAGGAAAACTACTTAACTGTGTTGAACAAAACTTAGGGAAATTGAAAACTTGCATCTAAACTATGGCGCAACAAAACTTATTGAAAAAAAAATCCTAATCTAGCATATGCAATGCAGATCAAACCTCAAAACAAAATTTGAGGTGTATCCCATTGATTGTGATAGGTAGAATTTCTCCATCCATCTTTGATAACTAGAATGCATTATGCTTCTTGCACTCAGTAATGACAAATGAGCCACTCTAGAAATTGTTAAATTTAGTGTGCTTTCCTAGCCTACTTTTCAATTCATCCCATTTGAGTACAACATCACCCTCTTTGAAAACTCTAGGTGTTTCTTTCTTGTCAAAGAATCTTTGTTTGGACCTGATGGTAATCCATGAACTTCATTGCTTTATCTCTTGTCTCCTCTAGCTCCATGAGCTTAGCATACCTAACTGCCATTGGGTCCTTCTCCTCAAACATCTCTAGATGATACATAATATCAAGAGCTAGAAATTCTATAGATAAAGGAAATCTTTCCTCGTTACCATGAATCAATACATATGGAGAATTTCCAATGGATCACTTGGGAGTTATTCTATCTTCCAACAAGGAAGATTTCAACTTGGTGTGCCAAGTTCTCTAATTATTCTCCATGATTCTTTTGATGATCCTTATCAAGTTTTTGTTTGTTGATTTTGCTAAATGATTACCTTGAGGGTAATAGTTTGATGATGTATTCAAATAAATTCCATTCTTGACAGCCCAATCACTTACTCTCAATCCAACAAATGCTAAAGCATTATCTAAAATTATTGATTCTAGTACTCCAAACCTAGTTACTATATCATCATAAAAGTTTAAAACAACATTTTCATTAACTTCTTTCAAAGTCACTACTTTAGTCCACCTTGTAAAATAATCAGTTGCAATAAGTAACCACCCGTGACCTACACTAGAAGGTGGATTTATAGCCCTTATAAAATCAATGCCCCATTTCATGAAGGGCTGTTCCACTTGAATTGGCTGCAAAGGTAAAGCTGGCAGTCTCTCTTTTCCTACAAAAATTGCACATTTAACACATTCTTTCCCAAGCATGGGAATCTCTAAACAAGCTTAGCCAATAATAGCCAAGTCTCATTATCTTCCATGCAATAGTTCTTAGGGAAAAATGACCCCTAGTAGTTCCATCATGGAACTCATGAAGTACTTTATCTACCTCATCATGATCGATACATATTAACACACCATTAAGGTCTTTTCTGAAAAGAACATTATCAACCAACACATAAGGAATAGACTTCAATCTGAAATATCTCCTCTTAGCCTTATCTAAATGTAGT
>VDFB02184987.1:22981-37079 GCA_007258455.2 Sequoia sempervirens | reverse complement strand
ATATTGATGTTGAGGGAAAGTCTCAGTGGATTTTGAAGAGGTACCCTTTAAGATAACTTTAGCTTGGGCTCTCGTTGTGACATTCACTTGTCCATTATCTACTTTTTCCTTGATTTTTATAACCTTGACTTGCTCATTATCTGTATAGAGGTGACGAATTACATTGTCATCAATTTGATTCACATTTTTATCAGAAGACTCTCCCTTTTGATAATTTGGTAGAGGGTTGCGAAATGCTTGGTGATCTTCATTGGATTTCTGTTGTCCTTCTACTGTGATAATGCCCTTGTCAATGAGATCTTGAATAGCATGTTTCAAAGCTTGGTATTGGTATGTACGATGACCTCTGCACCTATGATAGTCACAAAAATAAGCCTCATTCCATGATGGAGGTTTTATACTAGGTTCATAATTGCGTTGTGGTGGTAACGTAAGGACATTTTTTTCCATAACCTCTTTGAAAGCTGATTCCAAGGATTGTCCTAGTGGTGTGAAGGTTCTTCTATTGGAGAAGAATGGAAAACGTTGTGAGTTTGTATTTGAGGTATTCCCTAGAGTGTTGTTGTTGTTGTTTCCCCGATAGTTTTGGTTGTTGGTCACCCCCTGATTGTTGTTCGTTGGAGGAGGATGATTGTTTCCTAGATTCGCGACTGAATTGACATTGTTATTACGAGTAGTGTTTGGGGTGCTCAGAACAAATGGCCTAGTCGTAATATGATTTGCATCTACAACACCATCGTTTACAATGTTCTTGTTGCGGGTCCAAAATTTTGACTTGTCTTGATTGTTGTAATGATTAGATGAGCTAGGGTTGTCCCTATCAAGTTTTATTGTCCCTCTTTTGACCAAAGCACTTTCGATGGTGATGGCATCCTCAATCAATTTCTTAAAGGAAGGTGGACAGTGTAGATTTAAATGATAGCTCATTTCTGAGTTGAGGCTATTGATGAAAGTAACCATTTTCTCCTTTTCAGGGACATGACGGGGGTACCTAGCAAACATTCTCCTCCATCTTTGAAGAAAGGTAGTGAAAGATTCCCCAGGTTTTTGCGTAACTTTGCAAAGATCAATCATGGTGATCTGGTGTTGAACGTTGTAGGAGTATTGTGTTATGAAAAAATTTATCAATTCCTCAAATGTTTGAATAGGAGGTGTAATCTTAGATAACCATTCCATAGAGTTGACTCCAAGGCTTCGAGGAAATAATCGTAATAAATATGTATCCTCGTGGGAAAATTCCAATGTCATGTTTCGAAAGTATCTAACATGGTCAACTGGGTCTAATTTTCCATTATAACGATCAAATTGGGGATTGACAAAGGAAATGGAACTATGAGATTTCAATGCGGACAGTGACATGTCATCCAAAGTGTATTTCTTGGTTGCGGTTCCTCCTCGTAACTCTTTGAGTTCTCCCTGCATTTCTCTAAACTCTTTTTTGAAGGAGGCAAATTCAGATAGGGATGGCTCTTCTTCTGCGGCTTTTAATTTCTCAGTATCAAAGTCTTTAGGCAATTTAGCTCTTTGATCTGCTAAGAAAAGAAAATACTTCTCTTTGTCACGTTGTATAATCTGTTCAAGGATTTTAAGAAACTTGGGATTATGTTCCGCCTCTTTAAGTTCTTCCTCTTGCTCATTATCACTATCTACAGGAGTTTTTTTCCTGTTTGTGTTTTTAAGCAATGAATCTTCCCCTCTATCAGCTATATTGTTGTCACTAAAAAGGGGATTGCGACTCACACTAAAAAGAGGACTATCACGTTCACCTTCTTCTTGAATGTTGTGTGTGGAAGTTTCTTGTTGAGATGTATCTCCTAGCTTGTTGTGTTGAGATCTTGTAAAAATAGGCATATGGAAGAAATCCTCGGATATGATCAAAGATTATTGAAGGATTTGATTAGGACGCGTTGAATATTCAATTGAAGGTTGTGGTATATTCTCAAACTCAAGAGGTTGATTAAGATTGTGACGTTGAGATAATGCTAATCTTTGATAATAAGCTTGGGTAGCCAAAGGTTCTATAGCATAATCATCGGTGAATCCCTTAATGTAGTCTTGGTATCTATGGAGAAATGTGCGATAATGGAGCAAGATGTCTCGGCTCTTATACAGAAATTCCCTGTGATCTAAAGTCTTTTTGTAACTTAAATTTGTTTGGGCTTCTTGATCCTATTGAAAACTGATTTCTTGGTGCACTTGGTTGATTTCCACTTTCTCAACATGGGATTAAAATCTCAGAGATTCGGGTCTGTGACAGGAATCTAAAAGCGCTATTCTGTTTCCTAAATGTGCTACAGAAAATGGTAAATGCGCTGGAGAAAGAGTCAAATGCATTGCAGAATAGCTCATATGCGCAGAAACAGAGCATAGATGCACAACAAAATACCCTAAATGCGTCGAAACAGAACACAGATGCACTAGAACAGATTTGAAATGCGCTAAAATAGTTTGTCTAAGGACAGTTTTGACCAGTTTTCAGCTGAAATTTGTCATGTTTGTTCTTGAATGATCCTTTATCTGAATTAATGTTTTGAAAGCACAGCAAACAGTCTAATTTAAGTTGATTTGTAACCAAACACAGAACAAGACAAGCACAACCTAGGTTAGGCCAGGACAATATCCGCTAGACTCCATGTGGGTTTCCCCAACCGCATATCAGTAGCGTGTGAATCTAGAAGCTTGGCTGCACGGGCTCCCCCTTACAGTGCACTCTCTTCTCAGGCCAACAAAGCTTCCAACCCCCATGAAACTCCCATGGCGAGCTGATCACCTCTACTATTGATTGCAAAAGTGTGGAAGGCTTCACACCGACCGGTGCTGGACTAGCAGATAGAAGGTTTTTGGCTTTCTAAATAATGGTTTTTAGTTCGGGACCCCTGTTCGAGTGGCCATACATGGATCAAGAGATTAATCACCATTAAGGTGGCACTCCAGCCTGAAGAGGTTAAGCTCAACAGGGTTTAAGGGAGTACAACTCCATCCGTATGACACATCTGCACAAGCAACCTTAGGTTTTAAGACGGTGGATGATATACCGTGCTTGGCCTTAGCCCATTGCCGCTTGAGTCGTCTCAAGGTGAGGCTTTTTCCCTTAAGGCAGGCCCACTGGTGCCACAACCTGCTTTACCTGTGATCGCAAGGCGCGGCGAGTGATATCAATTATTGAGTCGTGGTTGGCGCTGTGGAAAAGTGGGTCTAGTTTTCTGATCACCTAGTTTGCACAGGGTGAGGGCATAATCACCTACCACTTTCAAGCACAGTCAATAAGAGTAAACAAGTTCATTTTATGTGCACCAAAATCAAAAGTAATTTATTCTAAGTGAAGATTTTGCTTCACAATAGACATGGGGTTCATTTTAACTACATGATAAAGGTGTGGTGGCTAGCCTAGATTGATTCATTTTAAATTCAGCAAGAAAATGAAAGAAATTCTGTCTGCGAAAGGCGACCAAATTTGGTTACAATTTACGTGAAGTTTCCCATTCCCGCATGCGGCAGACCAAACAAGCGCAACTCTGCGGCTTAAATGTACCAACAATACGGCTTTATTACCTGATGCGAAAACGTAACCCAGATGCGCGGCCTAAATGCAAATTTTTTCCTAAAACATAAAGATGCGCTTAACCCATTTCATATAAAGTAACAAAACACTTATATGTGCCAGGAAGGATGATGTTTATTCCCGCTCCAGATGTCAAACGCCTTCAAATGCTACCAAATACCGCAAAACAAAAATTTCCCACCTCCATACCGAATGCTTAAAACCTGTGGAGCCAACCTCGCAAGAACTCGTAGCAGAAGGTTCAAATAAAATATAGGCCCCACGGTGCAATTATTTAATGTGTATGAAAAATAAGTGCATAAAGGAATTTAAATGAAATATTCAAACACACCAATAAGACATTTAATAAAACAGAATATAAAAGGAGTAAAGAAGTGCAAACTCTATTCTGCTTCCATTGTCGTCCTATTGTCCTCTATCTTTAGTGTTTTTGTAGATTCCAGCCTTGTGTTCTCAGATTGTATGGCTAGGCTCAACAAACTGTCTTCCTAAAGAACGAGATTTTGATATGATATGCAAGATTAAGCTATGATGATGGTGATAAACTTGAAATTAAAATGATTGAATGAACTAAGTGCATGAATTCTACTTAATTGCCCATTACCAATGCTTGGATTCACACAGGTATTTATAGATTTTTCAAATGATTTTGATTATTGCCCTGATTAATAACAGGATAATTCCGCGTATCGGTAATCTGCTGAAGAAGAAAGATGAAACTAAAGGAGAGGATAGAAGAACCCTAAAATCAGATTTTTCTATTTTATATGAAAGAGGAAAAAGAAGAGAAGATAAGAATAAAAGAAAGATTAAAAGTTGATAAATAAATGAATTTAAAAATTCAATTATTTATTTGTGGAGGACATTCAGCTTTTCTTAATTAAATAAAATATTTAATTAAGCTTTTTAAAAGTAGAAGAAAACTTTGTGTGAAGATTTAATCAGCTTTTATTGAAAAGTAGACATTCATAATTAAATAAAATATTTAATTATATGAGAGATTGCACAATTAGGTTAAAATACCCACCTTTTGACGGAAAGAACGTAAGATATATTGAATGTTATGCCTTATTTTAATTGTTAAGGTCTATTTAATTAATCACTTTTTTATGAAATTAATTAAATGAAATATTTAATTACCTGGGAAGAAGAACTAAAAAATAGAAAGAAAGAGAAATATCGAATTAATTGAAATCGAAGACCACCTAAATTAAACAAGGATACCTAATTTAAATAAAGGAATGCATGTACCACCAAATAAGTGATATGAAAGCATCAAATAAAATAAATTTATTTAATTATGGAAGAAGAATAAGATGAATGAACAATATAATTAAATTAATTAAATTTAATCATATGTCGAGGACTTTAGAAAAATTAATTAAATAATAAATATTTAATTAATTGCCAGGATTATAGACATGACCATTTTTATGCGTATACAAATATCACCCTGATCTAGTGTTGTGATGTGTTCTACACCTTCACATTAGGTTATGGGGCTTTCCAAGCTGAATAAACTCAACTTTTCTATAAATTAATGTTGTAAAAGTGTACTTACTGACACCTTCACATTAAATTTAGGATGCTTGTAAATTAAGTGGACCTAATCTAGTGTTCCAATATGTTTAACACATTCACATGGTATTTAGGGACCTTTTAATTTAAATAGACCCAATATTTCCTTAATTTAATATTATAAAATGTATTTATTTACACTTTCACATTGAATTTTGGTCCCTCTTTCATTTATGACCTTTTCATAGGCCCCTATGACCCTATATTATGCATCCCAAGGCATATTTCAATTAAACACCTGATAAAATCAACATATAAAATTATTTTACACTCACTGGCAATCTAGCAAGCAAAATAGTCCTTGTCAGACTCATTCACCACTTTGGGAAAATGAGTCCTATGAAGTGTTTTTTCCTTGATCATTTTGATTTTTGGCTTTTCTATGTTTTCAAATTCGGATGAGCCCATGCTCGACTAAATTCATCAAAAAGGTGTGCAATATTCCACATGTGGCTACGTGGATTTCATTCTTCATCTTCCTTTTGGGAGAGATTCAAGACACATGTCAACTTGTCAAATATTTTCTTAAGGGGCTATATTCAAGAGCTCAAGAGTTTCTACCTATTCGACATGCCATCTCTTCATTGTGGGAAGCTTGTGCTTCTTATGAAGAGATATATTTTGGAATATTTGTGTTGTTTCCATTGGATGGCATGATGGGTCAACTAGACCTTTTTCCAGGTTGTTTTCTAGGATTTGATCATTTACAGGAACCTATCTTTGCTAAATATCTAAAGAGCATTAATGTAGCAGTTGAGAATTGATGAGGAAAAATTGTTGTAACCTAACTAAAGATCTATAATCAGATCATGTGCTATTAAATATCAATATTTGGAAATAATTTATTTTGTGTTGTGGAAGTGATTTATTCTTTCTATAGTTTTAAATGAGAGGTGGAAACAAAGGAAAGGGTTGGATTCCATGTTTTAGTTTCCTTTGTCGAGGAAAAGTTTATTTTTAGTTTTCTTAGTTTATAGAACTACTTTTCTCTTGCATGTTATATCTGTTAAAGCTCAAACTATTTTTGGATTGGCATACAACCTTTGGGTGGTCCCACAATACTAGTTTACCATTTTTGGCCAAATTGGACACTAAAATAATTTTTTTAACTAAATCTTCACTTTCAGACACCTATAATGGCTAAACCATGAGGAATTTGAAGATGATGCAAACTCATGTTTTTTGACATTTTGTCTATAGATTCTAAATATATTTTGTCAAAAATTTCCAAACCATATTGCATTTCTTTTTCATCTCCTCTCAAAACTTAAATTCAATAAACAATTACTTAAGGAGCAATATGCCTACTATATAATGCATAACTTTTTTTTCAATGGAAGTTATACTAGCCCCATTTGTAACGCGATACAGCCCAATTGGTCTCATAGTGTTTTATTGAATTTTTTTTGTTAATCAAGTTTCAAAGTCAAACTAATTACAACTCAGACATAGGCAGACTATATAACACATAACCTTTTTTGTATGTATCGAAACTCATTTTTTCTTTTTTGTTCGATCAAGGACTTCAATATCTGGTTTGCTCATATTTTTCAAATTTTTTTTATAATCTGCTATTTTTCCACATGTAGAACATAGAGCTTGATTTTCAGTGAAAAACCTACATTCACAAGAAATAAAAAATAAATATAATATTCAAATTAAATTTAATTAAAATTATAGTTTTTTGAAAGCTTATAATAAGGAATACATACTTACAAAAAATAAATTTTAAATGAATTCATTTGATCCCTCAAAAGGTAAATCAAAAGTAACTTTTTATCAGCATTGTGATAGGTGTAACAAAGACTTTGTTATAGGTATGGTTTAAAACTAACAGGGTTCTATCCAAGGGGGCTTGGTCTAAGGTGGTTTGATCAAACCCTTTTCAATTGGAATCTTTTAAATGGAACTTTTCAAGTATTAAATCATTATATTTTCTAAAATATGTGATTTCAAAAAAAGTCAGGATCTCCTAGAAAGTTTAAAACATGATTGTGGTAGCACCCTTCTATTTTAAAGTTCATTTAATATTTAAACCATGAATTATTGAGAAGTTTTCAAGACTGTGCATGTTGTTGGAAAAATGAAGAAAGACATCTTTTTTGTAGTTTTGTTGTCATTGTTGTCACCATGATATATGAGTTGCAACTACAAGATCAATTCTTAGTTTGATTCAATATTCTGGATTGGTACTTGAACTAGTATGTAATTATCATCTTTCAATGTTTTAATCTGTAGTGCTTAGCTATTGATTACTATTTTTGAAGTTTTTCGGAAAAAAATTTAAACGTTGTTTGTTTAGAATCTCTCATTCTCAAATACTCATTTGGTGAATTGACATTTCTTTGTTGTTACTTTTTGACATTAAGTCTATTTATAGCTGACCTCATGGATAGATGGGGAGAGGGTGGGAGAGGGTTGGAGAGAGTGGGAGAGGTTAGGAGAGAAAGTGGGAGAGAGTGGGAGAGAGCGGGAGAGGGTGGAAGAGGCTAGCAGAGATTGGAAGAGTGTGGGAGTGAGAGAGGTAGGGAGGGAGGAAGAGAGTGAAAAAGAGTGGGAGAGAGTATGGGTAAGTGAGAGAGTCAGAGATAGGGAGGGAGTGAGTGGGATAGAGTGGGAGAGTGTTGGAAAGAGTGGGGGAGAGTGGGAGAGTGGGATATAGGGAGAGAGAGAGGTAGGGAGCGAGGAAGAGAGTGGCAAAGAGTGGGAGATAGGGAGGGAGTGACTGGGATAGAGTGGGAGAGTGTTGGAAAGAGTTTGGGAGAATGTGGGAGAGTGGGATATAGGGAGGGAGAGAGTGGAAAAGAGTGGGAGAGTGTTGGAAAGAGTGGGGGAGAGTGGGAGAGAGTGTGGGAGGGTTAGACAGGGTGGGGTGGAGTGGGAGAGATTATGAGAGGGTGGGAGAGTGGATGTGAGAGAGAGTGGGAGAGAGTGGGATAGAGCGGGAGAGCATGGGAGAGCGTGAGAGAGAGTGGTTGGGGGTGGGAGAGAGTGGGAGAGAGTGGAAGAGAGTGTGGGTGAGTGGGAAAGAGGGAGATATTATGGGAGAGAGTATGGGATAGAGTGCGAGAGAGAGGGAGGGATATAGGAAGAGAGTGGGAGAGAGTGGGAGATAGGGTGAGAGCAGAGAGTGGGGAGAGGAAGGTATTGAGGAAGGAGGAGAGGAGGGGAGAGGGTGTAAGGAGGGGTGGCAGGAGTGGTAGAGGGTGGGAGAGAGTGGGGAGGTTGTGAGTGGGAGAGAGAGAGGAGTGGAGAGAAAGAATGGAGGAGGAGAGGGAGAATAGTGGAGGGTGAGGATAAAGTTGGTGAGTCGAGAGTGAGACAGCTGGAGAGGTGATACATTGGGAAAGAGGATGCGAGAGAGGGTCGGAGAGAGTGGGAAAGAGGGTGGTGAGAGCCGGGAGATGGAGATGGTAAAGAGGGTGGGAGAGGTGAGCGTGAGAGGAGCGTGAGAGGGATTGGAGAGAGTGGGGAGAGTGGGGAGAAATGGGAGAAGGAGGAATGTGAGTGGGAGAGGGCTGCAGAGGCAGGAGATGCTGGGGAGAGTGAGATTGATGTGATGGTGACCGTGGGAGATGGAATGAGGAAGGTGGGAGAGGGGTGGGAGATGGGGAGAGGGAGGTAGAGAGTGGGAGAGAGGCTGGTGAGAGTGGGGACATGGTGGGAGAGGAGTTAGAGAGATTGGGAGAGAGTGGGGTATTGAAGGGTGGTAGAGGCAGAAAAGTGCAGCTGGAGTGTGGAGAGACTGAGAGAGTGGAAAACGTGGATGGTGGGAGGAGACATAGGCAGGAGTGCTGGGAGAGAAAAGGGAGAGATATGGAAGGGAATGAGGTTAGAGGGAGAGAAGGGGAGGTAAAGGCGGGGAGATATAGGGTGGGAGAGTGGAGAGTGGAGAGAGGAGGGAAGGAGGAAAGAGAGTGAGAGGGTGGGAGAGAGTGGGAGAGGGTGAAGGAGGGTGGGAGAGAGTGGGAGAAAGGAAGGGAGAGAGTAGGATAGTTTGGTAGAGAGCTTGAGAGAGTGGGAGAGTGTGGGAGAGAATTGGAGAGTGTGGGAGAGTGTGGGAGAGCGTCATTGATAGTGAGAGTGTGGGAGTGGGTGGGAGATGGTGGGACAATGTGGGATAGGGTGAGAGAGAGTGGGAGAGGGTGGGAGAGAGGGAGAGAGAGGGAGGAAGAGAGTGAGATAGTGGTAGAAACGTGGAGAGTGGGAGAGTGGGAGAGGCAGGAGGAGAGTGGGGAGACACCTAATATGGAGAGAATGGGGAGAGGAAAGGTCAAAGATGATAGTGTTTTAGTGGGTGGGGGGGGAGGAGAGAGTGCAGAGAAAGTTAGAGAGAAATAGAGAGGAGGGAGAGGCAGGGCAGGCGGGAGAGAGTTGGAGAAAGCGTGTGAAGGTGGAGCCAAAGAGTGGAGAAAGTGGGAGTGAGAGGTGGGAAGTGGTAGGAGGGTGAGAGACAGGAGAGGAAGAGAGGAGAGTGGGAGAGAGTGAGGCTCTTGAGAGGTGGGAGAGGTGAGAAGTGGGAAGCGGGAGTGTGAGAGGGCAGAGTGAGAGTGAGAGGCAGAGAGGCTGAGGCAGGGACTTGATGAGGAGGGTGGGAGTGGAGGATGAGATGAGGAGGCTGAGGAGAGGCAACAGAGTGGTACAAGTTGCGGGGGAGTGGGAGATTATGAGATAGGGTGGTAGATAATGGGAGAGAGAGGGACGGAAATAGTGAGAGAGAGAGTGAGAGAGAGTGGGGTAGAGTGGGACATGGTGGGAGAGAGAGATTGTGAGAGGGTGGGACAATGGAAGATAGGGTGGGAGAGAGCATGGGAGAGAGTGTGAGAGAGCGGAAGAGGGTTGGAGAGGGAGGGAGAGAGTGCAAAAGGGTGGTAGAAAGTGTGAGAGAGTGGGAGAGAGTGGTGGAGAGTAAGATAGAGACAGAGGGAGGGGAAGATAGTGGGAGAGAGAGAGGGAGAGAGTGGGAGAGAGGAGAAACTAGAGAATTGGTGGGCGGGGAGAGGAAAGATGGTGGGAGAGATCAGAGGAGCAGGAGGGTGGGAGACAATGGGTGAAAGTGGGAGAGAGTGAGAGAGTTGGGTAGAGCGGGAGGAGGTCTGGGAGTGTAATGATGTGGATGGGAGATAGGGCAGGGCAGGCGGGAGAGGCAGGCAGGATCGATAAAGAGAGTGGCAGAGTGAGACTGGGGTGAGTGGGAGGGAGATACAGAGACAGAGTGTGGAGAGTGGGAGAGAGTGAGATCCACAGGAGTGATCAGGCAAGGAGAGCAGGGCAGACCAGGCAGGGAGTGTGGGAGACTAGGAGGAGTGGAGGGTGGTGAGAGTGGAGAGAGAGTGGGAGAGAGAGGGATGGATTGAGGAAGAGAATGGGAGAGGGTGGGAGAGAGTGGGAGAGGGTCCAAGAGGGTTGGATAGAGTGTGACAGGGTAGGAGAGAGTTTGAGAGGGTGGGAGAGAGTGGGGGAGAGTGGGAGTGAGAGGGAGGGAGGGAGGAAGAGAGTCAAAGAGAAGGAGGAATGGAGTGGAAGAGTGTTGGAGAGAGTTGGAGAGAGTGTGAAAGAAGGTAGGTGAGAGTGTGAGAGTGGGAGACAGGGTGGGAGAGGGTGGGAGAGAGTGGGAGAGGGTAGGAAAGAGTGGGAGAGGGTGGGAGAGAGGGAGGTAGAGAGTGGGTGGGTGGGAGAGGGTGGGAGGCTGGAGAGACTGGGAGAGCGGGAGTTTGGCAGAGAAGGTGGGAGAGAGTGGCGGAGGTGAGAGGCAGAGAGAGGGAGAGAGTGGACTAGGCATGGGAGCGCGGGTGACGAGGGAGGAGGAAGAGAGTGGGCAAGAGTGAGAGAGAGGCGGGAAGCAGGGAGTGGGAGTGGAGGGAGTGAGGGATAGAGGCAAGAGGGTAGTGGAGACAAAAGGTGGGGAGAGGGAGAGAGGAAGGGAGATAGTAGGAGAGGGTGGGAGAGAGTTTGAGAGAGTTAGAGAGTGTGGGAAAGAGTTGGAGAATGTGTTACAGTGCGGGAGAGGGTGGAAGTTGGTGGGAAAATGTGGGAGAGAGTGGGGGAGAGTGGGAGAGGGTGGGAGAGAGTGGGGGAGAATGACCAAGAGAGGGAGGAAGAGAGTGGGAGAGAGTGTGTTAGAATGAGGAAGAGTTGGAGAGTGGGAGAGTGGGAGGAAGAGAGTGGGAGACAATTGGAGAGTGTTAGAGAGAGTGGTGGAGAGTGGAAGAGAATGTGAGAGCATCAGATAGGGTAGGGGTAGTGGGAGAGAGTATGCGAGGGTTAAATATAGGTGGGCTATAGTGAGAGTGCAAGAGGGTGGAGGAGAGTTGTAGAGGGTGGGAGAGAGTGGGAGAGATTGTGGGAGGGTGGGAAAGTGGAAGATAGGATGGTAGAGAGCATGGGAGAGAGTGTGAGAGAGCGGGAGAGGGCTAGAGAGGAGGAGAGAGTGCAAGTAGTAGAAAGTGTGAGGTGGGGAGAGAGTGGTGAGAGAAAGACATGTGAGGGGAGGAGAAGACATTGGGCTAGGAGAGAGGAGAGAGGAAAATTGGTGAGATTGGGAGGAGAGGAGGATGGTGGGAGAGTGGGAGAGGTGGAGAGAGACTGGAGAGGGTGGAGGGAGGAAAGTGAGAGTGTGGGAGAGGGGTGGGAGGAGAGGTTGGGAGAGGTGAGAGAGAGTGTAGAGTGGGAGGTAGGAGAGAGGGTGGGTGGGAGAGAGGAGAGAGGAGGGATTGAGGAAGAGAGTGGGAGAGAGTGGGTGAGAGTTTGGGTGAGTGGGAGATTGGGAGATAGGGTGGGAGAGTGTGTGGGAGAGAGTGGGAGAGAGTGTGGGAGAAAGTGAGAGAGATAGGGAGTGATTGAGGAAGAGAGTGGGAGAGGGTGGGTGAGAGTGTGGGAGAGTGGGAGAGTGGGAGATAGGGTGGGAGAGAGTGTGGGAGAGAGTGGAAGAGAGAGTGCGAGAGAGAGGGATGGATTGAGGAAGATAGTGGGAGAGGGTGGGAGAGGGTTGGATAGAGTGTCATAGGGTGGGAGAGATATTGAGAGGGTGGGAGAGTGTGGAGGAGAGTGGGAGTGAGAGGGAGGGAGGGAGGAAGAGAGTGAAGAGAAGGAGGAATGGAGTGGAAGATGGTTGGAGAGTTGGAGAGAGTGGGAAAGAAGGTAGGTGAGAGTGTGAGAGTGGGAGATAGGGTGGGAGAGGGTGGGAGAGAGTGGGAGAGGGTAGGACAAAGTTGGAGAGGGTGGGAGAGAGGGAGGTAGAGAGTGGGAGAGGGTGGGAGAGGGTGGGAGTGGGTTAAGAGAATGAGTGAGTGGGAGAGCAAGAGGGTGGGAGAGGGTAAAAGAGAGTGGAAGAGTATGTGGGGGGGTGGGAGTGAGGTAGGGAGGAGGAAAAGAGTGCAAAGACCGGGAGAGAGTATGGAAAAGGGATAGTGGGAGGAGATATGGAGGGAGCGAGTGGGATAGAGGGCAGTGGGAAGGTGGAGCAGAGGGTGGCAGGAGGAGGAGGCAGATAGCAGGAGAGGGTGGGAGAGAGCCTGAGAGAGTTAGAGAGTGTGGGAAAGAGTTGGAGAGTGTGTTATAGTGTGGGAGAGGGTTGTTGAGAGTGAGAGTGTGGGAGAGGGTGGAAGTTGGTGCGAAAATGTGGGAGATAGTGGGGGAGAGTGGGAGAGGGTGGGAGAGAGTGGGGGAGAATGACCAATAGAGGGAGGAAAAGAGTGGGAGAGATAGGGAGGAAGAGAGTGGGAGAGAGTGTGTTAGAATGAGGAAGAGTTGGAGAGTGGGAGATAGGGAGAAAGAGAGTGGGAGAAAACTGGAGAGTGTTACAAAGAGTGGGGGAGAGTGGAAGAGAGTGTGAGAGGGTTAGATAGGGTTGGGGGAGTGGGAGAGAGTATTAGAGGGTTAGAGATAGGGTGGGATCTAGTGAGAGAGAGTGGGAGAGGGTGGGAGAGAAACAAAGAGATTGTTGGAGGGTGGGATAGTGGAAGATAGGGTGGGAGAGAGCATGGGAGAGAGTGGGAGAGAGAGGGAGAGAATGAGGAATATGGTGGGAGATAGTGGGAGAGAGTGGGAGAGGGTGGGAGAGGGATGGAGAGAGTGCCACGGGGAGATAGTGGAGAGGGTGGGAGAGCAAGGAGATGAGGACAGGAGAGACAGAGGGAGGGAGGAAGAGAGGGAGAGAGAGAGGGGTAGAGGTCTAGAGAATTAGAGAGTGGAGGGAGAGAGGGAGAGAGTGGGAGAGAAGTGGGTGAGTGGAGAGAGGCAGAGGGGAGAGGAGGGGATAGTGTGGAAGAGAGGCAGAGTGAGAGGGTAAGAGGTAAGAAGCAGTGGTTGAGGGTGGAAGGGAGTGGGAGAGTGGGAGTGTGGATGAGTGGGATAGAGTGGGAGAGTGAGGGAGGGACTGAGGAAGGGAGTAAGAGAGAGTGGACAAGAGTGGGCCAAGTTATGGGGGAGTGGGAGATTTCGAGATAGGGTGGGGGAGAGTGGGAGAGAGAGGGAGGGATTGAGGAAGAGAGTGAGAAAGAGTGGGAGGAGGAGAGGGTCAAGATGGTGGAGGAGTGAAAGGTGGCGGGGAGAGAGTAACGAGTGGCAGGAGAGAGTGGGGAGATGGAGAGGAGAGGGAGGGACAAGGGAAGAAGCAAGAGGGAAGGAGAGAGGAGATGTCTGAGAGCTTTTGGATGTGACGGGAGAGAGGTGGGAGGATGGGAGAGAGTGGGAGAGTGGGAGAGAGTGAGAGAGAGGGAGGTAGAGAATGTGAGAGGATGGGAGAGGGTGGGAGAGTGTTGAAGATGGTTGAAGAGAGTGGGAGACAGTGGGAGAGGTTAAGAGAGATGGTGGGAGAAAGTGGGAGAGGGTGAGAGAGGGTGGGAGAGAGTGTAAGAGTGTGAGAGAAAGTGGGCTAGAGGGGGAGAGAGTGTGGGAGACCTGGAGAGTGGGAGATAGGGAGGAATTGAGTGGGATAGAGTTGGAGAGAGTGGGCGA
>VDFB02184987.1:0-22881 GCA_007258455.2 Sequoia sempervirens | reverse complement strand
CCTTCTCTCATTGTCTCCCACAGTCTCCCACCATCTCTATCAATCTCACACTCTCACCCAACATCTCTTCCACTCTCTGCAACCCTCTCCCACTCTGTCCCTCCTTCTCTCCCATTCTCCCCCACTCTCCCCCACTCTCTCCATCCCTCTTGCACTCTCTCCCACCCTCTCACACTCTCTCCCACCCTCTTCCACCATCTCCCACTCTCTCTGACTCTCTCTCCCACCCTCTCTCCCACTCTCTCCGACCCTCTCTCCCCTCTACCTCCTCTCTCCCATCCTCTCCCAATGTATCCCACCCTCTCCAACTGTCTCCCACTCTCAAACTCTCACCAACCATCTCACCCACTCTCTCCCGTAGTGCCAAAAACCTCTCAATAATAAAGGGCATCCGCCCTATCAGGTATCGTGGTTTGCACACAAAAGGCATCTCTAACTGATCTGTCGCCCATGCCTCGCAATCTATGTAGGGCCTCCATATCACCGCATCCACATCATCCAAGACTCGCCGCCAGTAATCTACCTTGCCCAGCCTCACCGGGATTAACCGCATTCAAAATATGTATACACGCATCGCCTCCCGCTGGCCGTCTCGCCTTTGGTACAAAGTGGTCCTTATGACAACAATGTGCTCCCATGCCCGCATCTGCAACAATGTGTAACTCCACTCATAGTTTGCGATCCTCCTCATATACACCGATAAATCGCCATATGTCCACTAGGGACACAATCCATCTCTAGTAAATCTCCTTCCGTATCGAAAGGGATCATCCGGGCCCAAAGATCCTCCCCTTAACCCATCGGTTAATCCCTTTGGATCGATGGTCCACCAAAACCCAGCTAACATCACACCAGAGTCGGATAATTCATTGAAAATCATCCCAATCTCACTTACCCATACTCCCACATCTCCCACTCTCCTTTTCACTCTCTCTCCTCCCTCGTCCACTCACCTCTCTCCTCTCCCACATCTCTTCTCAATCTCTGCTAGCCTATCTTACTCTCTCACTCCCACACTCTTCCAATCTCTGCTAGCCTCTTCCACCCTCTCCCGCTCTCTCCCACTCTCTCCCACTTTCTCTCCTAACCTCTCCCACTCTCTCCAACCCTCTCCCACCCTCTCCCCATCTATCCATGAGGTCAGCTATAAATAGACTTAATGTCAAAAAGTAACAACAAAGAAATGTCAATTCACCAAATGAGTATTTGAGAATGAGAGATTCTAAACAAACAACGTTTAAATTTTTTTCCGAAAAACTTCAAAAATAGTAATCAATAGCTAAGCACTACAGATTAAAACATTGAAAGATGATAATTACATACTAGTTCAAGTACCAATCCAGAATATTGAATCAAACTAAGAATTGATCTTGTAGTTGCAACTCATATATCATGGTGACAACAATGACAACAAAACTACAAAAAAGATGTCTTTCTTCATTTTTCCAACAACATGCACAGTCTTGAAAACTTCTCAATAATTCATGGTTTAAATATTAAATGAACTTTAAAATAGAAGGGTGCTACCACAATCATGTTTTAAACTTTCTAGGAGATCCTGACTTTTTTTGAAATCACATATTTTAGAAAATATAATGATTTAATACTTGAAAAGTTCCATTTAAAAGATTCCAATTGAAAAGGGTTTGATCAAACCACCTTAGACCAAGCCCCCTTGGATAGAACCCTGTTAGTTTTAAACCATACCTATAACAAAGTCTTTGTTACACCTATCACAATGCTGATAAAAAGTTACTTTTGATTTACCTTTTGAGGGATCAAATGAATTCATTTAAAATTTATTTTTTGTAAGTATGTATTCCTTATTATAAGCTTTCAAAAAACTATAATTTTAATTAAATTTAATTTGAATATTATATTTATTTTTTATTTCTTGTGAATGTAGGTTTTTCACTGAAAATCAAGCTCTATGTTCTACATGTGGAAAAATAGCAGATTATAAAAAAAATTTGAAAAATATGAGCAAACCAGATATTGAAGTCCTTGATCGAACAAAAAAGAAAAAATGAGTTTCGATACATACAAAAAAGGTTATGTGTTATATAGTCTGCCTATGTCTGAGTTGTAATTAGTTTGACTTTGAAACTTGATTAACAAAAAAAATTCAATAAAACACTATGAGACCAATTGGAAGTACCCAATATCATAGTTACAAATCTAAATTCAAAAAAAAAAAAAAATTATCCTTCATTGAAAAAAAGTTATGCATTATATAGTGAGCATCACTCCTTAAAAATGTTGTTTATTGAATTAAGTAGTTTTTGAAGGAGATGAAAAAAAGAAGTGCAATATGATTCCAAAATTTTTGACAAAAATATATTTAGAATCTATAGACAAAATGTCAAAAAACATGAGTTTGCATCATCTTCAAATTCCTCATGGTTTAGCCATTATAGGTGTCTGAAAGTGAAGATTTAGTTAAAAAAATTATTTTAGTGTCCAATTTGGCCAAAAATGGTAAACTAGTATTGTGGGACCACCCAAAGGTTGTATGCCAATCCAAAAATAGTTTGAGCTTTAACAGATATAACATGCAAGAGAAAAGTAGTTCTATAAACTAAGAAAACTAAAAATAAACTTTTCCTCGACAAAGGAAACTAAAACATGGAATCCAACCCTTTCCTTTGTTTCCACCTCTCATTTAAAACTATAGAAAGAATAAATCACTTCCACAACACAAAATAAATTATTTCCAAATATTGATATTTAATAGCACATGATCTGATTATAGATCTTTAGTTAGGTTACAACAATTTTTCCTCATCAATTCTCAACTGCTACATTAATGCTCTTTAGATATTTAGCAAAGATAGGTTCCTGTAAATGATCAAATCCTAGAAAACAACCTGGAAAAAGGTCTAGTTGACCCATCATGCCATCCAATGGAAACAACACAAATATTCCAAAATATATCTCTTCATAAGAAGCACAAGCTTCCCACAATGAAGAGATGGCATGTCGAATAGGTAGAAACTCTTGAGCTCTTGAATATAGCCCCTTAAGAAAATATTTGACAAGTTGACATGTGTCTTGAATCTCTCCCAAAAGGAAGATGAAGAATGAAATCCACGTAGCCACATGTGGAATATTGCACACCTTTTTGATGAATTTAGTCGAGCATGGGCTCATCCGAATTTGAAAACATAGAAAAGCCAAAAATCAAAATGATCAAGGAAAAAACACTTCATAGGACTCATTTTCCCAAAGTGGTGAATGAGTCTGACAAGGACTATTTTGCTTGCTAGATTGCCAGTGAGTGTAAAATAATTTTATATGTTGATTTTATCAGGTGTTTAATTGAAATATGCCTTGGGATGCATAATATAGGGTCATAGGGGCCTATGAAAAGGTCATAAATGAAAGAGGGACCAAAATTCAATGTGAAAGTGTAAATAAATACATTTTATAATATTAAATTAAGGAAATATTGGGTCTATTTAAATTAAAAGGTCCCTAAATACCATGTGAATGTGTTAAACATATTGGAACACTAGATTAGGTCCACTTAATTTACAAGCATCCTAAATTTAATGTGAAGGTGTCAGTAAGTACACTTTTACAACATTAATTTATAGAAAAGTTGAGTTTATTCAGCTTGGAAAGCCCCATAACCTAATGTGAAGGTGTAGAACACATCACAACACTAGATCAGGGTGATATTAAGTCCCATTTTATTAAACATTCCCAAATTAAGCAAGGAAAACTCTTTTTGGTGACTCCATTTAGCACCCACTTTAGTGAGAGGATGAAATTGATTAAAACTCAAACTAAAGTAAACATTCAAGATGGGTCTATGTGTACCAATATAGATGGTCTATGATACCAAATATCGAGGAGGTGGGCAAGCCCCCAGGATCCAAGATCCTAATTCAAACATAAATAAGAACAAAACAACATGCACACAGTGTAAAATATGCATCATCAAGATATGAAACATGCAATTTCAATGACTAGAAGAAAGAAGAAAAAAAAAAAAGTGGATCAAGCTTCAACCATTTGTCAAACATGGTGTGGATTAGATGTAGTTTGTTTGTCCAAAAAATGCATACTCACTTTGAGGTAGCGAAACTTCAAGATTTTCGATAGGTGAGAAGTCCAAAAAGGTGAGAAGCATACACTCATGGCTAGTATGTACTCACACACATATGCTAGTGGATATGGGGAAAGTCATGCCTTATTTGGGCTTCCCACTCAAGCCATATCAAATTTATACCTCCTAATAATTTTAGTAAGGCACCACACAAAAATGGTTTTCAAGCTTCATGAGATAAGAGAAACTTCATATGCTTGGAGCTCATGAACAAACAATATGGATCCATAGGCATGCAAGATGTGTTATGCAAAGGTGGCCATATAATAGATGTTGTAAATGCAAAATAGTGTAAGGAATGTTCAAAGGGATTTTTCTTAGTTTGTGCAAGGTCTCTTCTTAGGGAACATTATGCCTAATGTCTCCAAGAGAGGAAGAGTTCTATAAATATCACATTCTCTGAAGAAATAAAACCTAATGACACCACTAAGAAAAAGAAGAATCATATAGTGAAACATGAGTTTCGATGTATGCCCCCACTTGGAAGTGGTTGCTAGCACCATTACTATGAGAAATTACTTTAAAGTACAAGAAGACATGAGAGCTCACTTAGAAAGCCCTATGCCAAGTCATATGTTTCCAATTAGCTATTTCATGAATAAGTATTTCACATGTGAGCCAAATTAAGGCATGTTATCCACATCCCCAGTTTTCTCTTACATGTACATGAAAGGTGGTCAATTAGCCAAAAGAGACCACGGCAAGTGACATACAAGGACAAGGATAACTAGCCCCTTGTTCCCACTTAGTAGAGGACAAGGATGAGCTGAATAGGATGGAAGTGAGTATACTTAGAGGAATTAGGTGCTTCAACACAAGGAAGAGCACCACACTCCTTGAGATGTTGAATTTGATTACTGAAATCCTTACATTCATTAGTAGAATGACCATGAACTCTATGATATGCACAAAATGAATTCTTGTAGTAGAATTTCATTCATGTTCTTGAGGGAGGAATATCAAATGATCTTAGAGGAGTCTTGACAAGATACCCTCTTGATTAATGGTAGAAGACGTTCCTTTATTTTTTCATAAAGATATCTATTTCTTAGATGTACAAGGTGTCATATCTACACATGACCTTTTAGATTGTGAGATTTTGTACTCTCCCTAAAAAGAGGGTGTAAAATCTAACAAATTCAACTCATTAGTGTTTTGTGTGATGACATTGACATGAAGATTTCATTGTCTCTTTCATTTCTTGTAAAGGATAACACTCAATACCACTAGTTTCTATTGATTTAGGATGGACTATTGTTAAATTCAGCTTAGAAGGATGTTTTTTGTTTTGTAATAGTGTTTATACTAAGCCAAGGTTTGTTTGATGGGTTGATTCATTTGAAAGGACAATAACCAATATCATGAGTTGTTTCTTGTTTGTTAGGCTCAATGGGGACATAGATACCTTGTTCTCTAGCACCACATCCTTCTTGACTATATCCAAGTTGTTTCATAAGCTCATAACCTCTTCCATAAAGTTTTTTTATTTCCTTTGGATTTGGTGGTTGTGGATAATTAGCTTCATGAAAGTTTGTTTTATAATTTTTTGTTATGTTCTAAAGTGGTTGAGGTGGATTCTTTTGAAGGGTCTTCCAAATTTTGTGTTGACATTAGCACTTTTTCCTTTCCCTTTTCAGGATTTTTCTTGATTATGATGTATTTTCCCATGAATGTTGGTGTGAAATATAAGGAACCCCAATCATCTTCTAATAGCTTTGTGACTTCTTCAATGTGTTTTTCTTTATCTTTTTGTTGAGTGGGTTTGATTTTTGTAGTTGGTGTTAGTTTTTTCAAAGGATTTACCTTGTTTCTTCTTAAATTGTAAGACACTATAAGGCTCATGATTAGCATCAAGTGTGTACACTATGTTGTTGTAGACATACTTCATTTTATGATGAAGAGTAGAAGGAACCACATCCATCTCATGAATCCAAGGTCTTCCTAAAAGAAGGTTGTATGAAATATTATCAAGCATGACATGAATAGGTGTTTCTAATGTAGCTTTTCTAGGTATAATAGGAAAAGTAAACATACCAAGTGGTTTCTTTCCTATATTGTCAAATCCACTAATAGATAAAGAGGTCAGCTGAATTTTTGATTTGCCTATGCCAAGCCTATCCAAGAAGGATACACTACACACATTAAGGGAAAATCCATTGCCAATGAGGGTTTGCTTTATCCCTTTTCTATTGTATTGAGCTATGATCATGAAAGCATCATTTTGTTTTTGCACTTCAAAATGGGGGAGTTCACTTTGGTGGAAAACAATGTCAGCATTTATTTCTTGAATCATGGATGATATGTCATTTGGGTTTGCATTAGAGGGAACCAAAATTTTTTGCAAGGATTTTTGAAGCATAGTGTGATAATTGGGTGAATTATGAATTAAGTCCCATGGGGATATGTTTGCAAGAGTATTCTTAAGTTGTTCAACAAGATCATACTCCTTCCCACTATGTGAAGTTAAACAAGGAGGATAGGGTAAGACATGATTAGGCAATGGGAGGGACGTTGAAGGTGTTTGGCTTGGTTGTGGATTGTTTCTAGTATTATATGTATGAGAAATGGTATTACGACTTGGATGATGCAACACATTATGCTTAGGTGGGTAAAGGATAAGTTTAGGTTTTTTTTGAGTTTGGGGTTTTTGTGAAGGTGGATAAAGAATTAGATGATTCTTAGGATGTCCCATGGGGTATGTAGGAGGTCTATTAATCAAGGGGGATCTAATGGAAACTTGCACATTCATAACCCCAACGGTCTTGGTTTGATGTATTTATAATAGAGGGAAATATAGAATCACCTTTTTATCATCACCTAAGGAATACACCTTACTATTTTTGTCATTTTCTTGGACCATGATATCCTCCCTAGGAGGAGAGTTTTTATGAGAACCACAAACCAAATGTTCTTGACATTCAAGGGCTAGTTCTTCTAAAATGACTTCATCGTAAGTAGGGGAATAATGAATGGTAGAATTTTATTTCTTGTCATTGATAGTATTCCCTTGTTAAATAATGTTTTCTCTAGGGAAAGAAAGGAAATCAAGATTCCCATGAATTTCACCAATTGTATTTTCTAACATCATAGTATCTTCTTCAAAACTATGAGAGATACTAGGAGAAGAGAAAATGTGTTTGTCATGATCATTTATGATTTCATTCCTTTGTTTCCTAATGTATTTGAAAATAAGATAGGTAGGAGAATGATCATAGAGAGGGTTTTTATACACCTTTAAGGTTTGATCATCCAACACCAACATTATCACAATAGGGGAAGATGTTGGGAGATGTATGTAGACTAGTTGAAGTTTCAATGATCTCTTATTGAATGATGTTTTCATCATGATTACCTATGTTTGTTTCTTCTTGTGCATTAATTTATTACCTAATAAGAGAGGTAGAAGGAGAGAAACAACTAGGATTCTCAAAAATCTCATTGATTGGTTCTTCTGACACCAAAATATCTTCTTTTACCATAGGAGAAATATTAGGAGAAGAATGAATATGATCGTTAGGAATGTCCAAGGTTGTATTCTCTTTCAATAAAACACTCTCCTAGGGAGGGGGTGTGAAATTTTTCTTAGCCTTCATAGAAAGGTAAGGTACTAACATTATTTGAACAAAAATGAAAAGAACTTGTAACCATTTTATTGCATGCTTTAACAATGCAAACAATGTATATCCAAAGATGCAAAACTTTAAGAATGCAAACAATGTATATCAAAAAATTAAAAGCACTTTTATCAAACTCATGCAAAATTTTATGAATGTAAACATTGTATATGAAAAAGTCAAAAGTACTTTTATCCATATGATACAAAATTTTAGAAATGTGAACAGTTTCAAATTTGATGATTCTTGTAATTGAAATGATTTCAAAAATGACTACCCTAAATTGATGCTTTTGAACTAGATGTATAAAAAAAATGTTATCAAAAATTTATAGACTTATAGGGTATGTTACCAAAAAGTCTAGAAAGCACAAAAATGAGGTTTTGAATGATGTGAAAGGTAGTTTAAAATTTTGGACTGGGACTAATTCACCCAAGGTGGCGAATGAGTCTTAGTTAGGGTTTCTTTGAAAATTTTGAGAAAATTTTGAGTGATTTTTATGCTTTTTAGTTTTTATGATTCGTAACCTAAATAAAAATGCATTTTTAGATGAGTTTCAATGATTTGAGATGCACAAATGGAACCTATATGCATTTTTACTAATGCAAAAATTTGAAACCCTAGAATGACAATTATCTAATGAAAAAATAAATGCAATGTTAATATAAGCCACTTCTATAATGAAAATGCACTCCAAAATAAATTATGATGTTCTAAATGTAGATTTACCAAAATGGAACCACAAAAATAGGGGATAATAGGTTGATTAAGTACTATCACACCCACTTTCAAAGGTATTCCACTAAAGGATAACCCTAGAGATCTCAATGCAAGAGAGAAAGATATCTTGGAATATGGTTGTCCTAGGGTCTAAATATGATCTAATGAGTGGTTAAACTCCAAGTAAAAACTTGGAAAGCTAATGGAATATAAGATGAAACACTAAATCCTAGTTTGATGCAATGACATACAAAATGACCTAGAGAAGTGTGTAAAACAAAATAAAAAAGTTGAAAAATAGAATGTGTGCACTTGGAAACTTGTAGAGACTTGACTAAAGATTGGAAATTCTACAAATCTTGAAATTTTTCCCTACTTGGAATCATTTACCATTTTGGGTGAATTAGCCCCAAATCTAGATTTCTACACACAAGCAGGTTTTGGGAAAATGGGTATCCAAATATGAAAAAATATTTCAATAAGACCTCTAGTGGGACTCATTCACCACTTGTGGTGAATGGGTCCAGTTTGGATTTTCTTGAAATTCAAACTTTGAATCAACTCTCCTCAGTCTACTCAATTTTCTCCTCCAAGCTTCTAGATTTGAAATTGATTTCAAGGCTATAGGTGACCTTCTAGTGAAAATTATGACCTTGTAAATGGAGAGATAACTCCAAAAATATTGTCACCTAATATTCAATGATCTTCAAGTCTTTAAAGCACCTAGATATCCAATTACAGAAAGAGAGGTAGAAAAATTGTTGATTGTTATGGAATAGGGGTTTGCCTTGGTCAAACCCCTTTCAGGTAATTGAACAAAATAATGAGAGAAATAAATGGAGGAATTAAACATGAAATAAATATCTTGAGTCATGTACAATAATACCTTGGATGATGTCATGTAAATCTACAACTCAACATGAAATGGCCATGAAGGATATAGATCTTGACCTTGACAATAGGTGTACAACAATGCTTGAATTTGGATCTTCAATGCTACATCACAACACTAGCTCAATAAAATTCTTGATTCTTGACATGCTTGAAATGATAATGGATCTTGAATTGATGCAAAAAATGATGAAGAATATGAATGTGAGTTCCCTAAAATTGATCTTGAAAGCTATATTGATGACCTTGGAATGTTGAATTCTTGCTTGCTTCACTTAATACCATGTGGGATTACATTGATTATGTGAAATAAGGATTTGAAAGATTTATTATATAGGAAATTCATTCAAATGACTGCTAATTTGAACGCAAAGGTTGACATGGGAGAAATTTGAATTAAAAACCAACTTTTTCCTACTCAAACCTCGAAAATAGGCCAAATGTGACTTATTCACCAATCTGGGTGAATGAGTCATGCCATGATGGGACTTATTCACCAAAAGTGGCAAAGGGGTCCCACAGTGGCTATTTGGCTTGCTAGAATGTCGAGGAGTGTGTAAATTAAGTGTATACATTGATATTGTCAAGTTTTTGATTGAAATATTCCATGGGATGCATAATATAGGGTCATAGGGGCCTATGAAAAGGTCATAAATACAAGGGGGCCCAAAATTCAATATGAAAGAGTATATAAATATATTTTACAACATTAAATTAAGGAAAAAAAATTTCTATTTAACTTAAAAGGGCCCTATATCCCATGTGAATGTGTAAAATAAATTATAACACTAGATTAGGTCCACTTAATTTACAAGCCTCCTAAATTTAATTTGAAGGTGTCAATAAATACAATTTACAAGATTAAATTATAGAAAATTAAGTTTATTCAGCTTGGAAGGCCCCAAAACCTAATGTGGATGTGTAGCACACATCACAACACTAGATCAAGGAAATATTATTAAATCCCTTTTATCATTAAACATTCCCAAATTAAGCAAGGGATACTTTTTTAGTGACTACACTTGTATGCATCCTATTATAGCACATTAGAGTAGGGTTTCATTCCATTTTGGATCTCTAAATCTTAGGAACACATAATATTAAGACCTTCACATAAGTTTCCATTTCAGATATATTATTTCTATTAAGGTTTAATTACCAACTATTGGTTTGATCAAGGAAAATGCACCATAGGAAAATCAACACAATATTTTGTTTTGTATATTTTTAATAGGTTTTGATTTAGAAGCAAACTTTGGAAAACATAGCAAGGAAGTGTAAATATAGGAGAACAATTTTAGATCCTACATTTTCAAAATTGAGTATCAGGAATAGATAGCCCCTCTAGATGTACGAGTCATTGTATACCCCTTTCAACATCTTTTAGTGGATTTTGATCAATGGCCATGATATTGTAGATTATGCCAAGAAACCCTATACTAGGACTAGATCACCTAATTTGGCATATGAGTCCTAGTGCACTTCAAAAATAACATATTTAAGGGTTTTTTAGATCTTTCTTAAAAGTCTACTATCCTCTAGGTAATGTTATGTATCTCACTATTTATCATTCTTATTGATGCAGAGCAAGAGGATTCACAATTCAACAAACTAAAAACTTCTTTAGAGGCATACAACTTTCAAAAAAAAACTCTTCATTATTGATTCTCAAATGTGACTGACATAGGACTGTATCTACAGAACAATCTTCAAAGTACACTCAAAACTTATTCTGTTTCCAAACCCAATCAGAAAAGGATTCCAAATACACCATTACACCCTTTCAAAATAACAACATACCAAGAGGACTCACATACAATTGGAAAAACTCATTAAGTCACCAAAGAACACTATTTTTTCCAGATTTTTCCCAAAAACCAGACCTAGGGCATCATTTTTCTCCCTCCAAACTTTATGCTTCACTCTAAAACCAATTAGAACATTGAAAAGACTGGTAAAACTAACATTTCAAAAAGATTTAGAATTTTACCATGGTGGAATGGGATTTTATCACCAATTTTGTGTCAAAACCCTTGTTTGCTGGAATTTCAGACCCACTTTCAGTAATTTGTTCATATCTCCCTTTATATTTGATGAAATAACCTCAAACCAACGCCAAAAGAAAGCTAACTCGTTCCTCTATCCAACCATATAATATTTAGTACATTTCAAGGCTGTACCTGCACGTACAATTCACTGCTACAAGACTGTTACAGTGAAAATATGGAAATTGCAGCCACTAAAACCTTCATAACTTTCATTCTACTCCATGAAAATGAATGAAATAAAAACCAAAACAAAGTATACTCTTAGTTCTATCATTAAAAATGACTGTTATTTCATAATAATTCCGTACATTTCCGTACAAGATCAGATATTCACGTTTTATCAGAAAAAACACAGAAATTTGCATGAAAAATAGGTTTTTCTCATTGATCTATCCATCATTTACATCCCTCTCCCCCTATCTCAACTTGTGAGAGGCTTATTTATGCCTTGAAAACAAAACTAACTCATAACAAATTCCTACAACTAATTCTAACTTCCACCTAACTAATGAACTTATCATTTACTCTCTTTTGCCTTTACAACAAGGTTTACAAGGTTTGTGTTTTTCCACCTTTTGAATAACTTATACTATTTCCTATCAAATGATTAAAATGGTCTTGAAAGACCTTATCTAATGATACCTAGGAACTTTTAACTACTGATTACAATTTTTTCTTCATGGAGGCATGTGATCAAATAGGTGCTCTGCACCACTTATTCTATGTTACGAGTTTCTAGGGTTGTTTGCTTACATGTTTACATTTCTCCTTTGATTTCACATGTCTTCATCCATCATAATAGCCTCCATTTTATCCTATACTTCCTTTAAACTATCCTCCAAGAATTTTGTAGTATCAAAGATGTTACCAAAAGTTAATTTGTTCCAACCTTCAACTCTTTGATTGATTCTTCTCAATTTCTCCACAAAGAAAAACATCAATGTGCCAACCATAGGTTTTGACCACCAATTCTCAACAAGGGAAATAAATTCAAGATGGAGAGTCCATATTAATTCAAATATGCATGGGAAAGGGCCTTTAATAGGATCAAAATTTCTATTAAGGAAGATGAAATTATGATAAGAACCAAATCTAGGAAGGGTAGAGAGGGAGAGGTGTTGGGAAATATTACAATTAGAAGAGAGAAGGAACATATCCATCTTCACTTGAATCAGTCAATTGCCAAACCTTCTATTGAACCATATGAACTTGGAACCCAAAAGAGGGACACCAAATAGCCCAATGGAATTAAGAAAAATCCATCATACTTTCAGAGTATTCATCCAATCCCCCATCATCTTTAAGGGTAAAATTTGAAAGTTTAAGTCACCCCCTAACATTTAGTATTCCTCCATTTTTCTCTTTAAAAATTCACTCAAGAAGTCCCATAATTTCAGTCTATCCCTACTAAAATTGGGAGCATAAATATTGATTAAATTCCATTTTTTCGAAGAAGATAGGTCTTCTAAAGACACCATAAGATTATTTTTTTCCACAAAATTGCATAGAACCTTTAAATATTAAGGCATTACAAATAGTGGCAATCCCTCTTGATGCCCCTTCAATCTCACTCAAAATATAATTTGTACTAGGCCAGATTTTTAAAATGGCCTTGTCAAAGGCCTCTTTCTTCATTTTAGTTTCTTGAAGAAGAAGGAGGTCCAATTTATTGTCCAAAATACATATTTGGACCAATCTTTTTTATAAGGGCTATTAAGGCCCTTGATATTCAGGGAGAGAATATTCATTTTCAAAACAAGTCTATGATAAAAATACTAGGAGGGATTTCAGAGAATAACCAACATCACTTCTTTTGAGACTTTGGACCCATGATTGAGTCCAATTTTTTTTTTCTTCCTAAAGCCACATCATGCACCATATCTTTATTTGTAGCTTCCTTTTGAGAAGGTCTTCCAAAATTATTTCCTCCTCCTACATCTAGTTTATTTTTCTTTTTTGGCTTACTAGTAGCTTGTGTCCAATCATCTTCATCATATCTATCACTAGGATGAGGAGAAAAACCTAAGATAGCCAATGAGTCATTCAGACTCCCACACTCCTTTTGAGACAAAAATTAAACATCCCCCAAGGAATAACAAGGAGTAGAAGTAGCATTAGTAGAAATTTCCCCTTCCTCCATCCCTTCAACATCAATAACACCAATATCAACCTTATCATCAACCAATTCATTGGCCATCATATGAATCATTTCCAAATCCTTGTTTAATTTTTCATCAAGAGTATCCTCATTTGTCTTTGGCTTCATACCTTTTTTCAATCCAGGGGATAGTATTCCTTCCCTTGATGCTTTTTCCTTACTTTCCTTACATTATATGACCCGAAAGACAACAAGAGGCTCTTGAAAAGAAACATCCTAGTCTAAGGAAGAATATTCAATCCCTAGGGGAGGATTTTTTAGTACTACAACACCATCCTAAACACTAACATCCTCAATGTGGGGGCATTTAGTATCAACCTTCGAATCCTTAGTCTTATGATTGATTAAGGAACGATTGTCACCCTTAAACACATCTTTAGGCATCTTATTACATGAGTCAATAGGGTAGCCAAATTTATTACCAGAATGAAAAAACTGTCTATCATTTTCATACTCAAGAGGTTGGGACTAGTTTCCAAACATTGACTTAAGGAGAATTGAGGTTTGTAGGAGAGTATTAACAACTACATTAACAAAAATCTAAACATACTAGATGAAAAAATTTCTTGGGTTATCTTGTCAATAGCCAAGAGGTTTCCAAAAGAGTTTCCAATCATTTCTAATATATCCAAATTTCAAAACTCTAAGGGTAGCCTAGGAAGGCGTACCCATATAGGAGTCATAGCACTTAAGTCAACAAATGGGTTAAAGCTTAGTTTACATTTACATAATGAGAGGAAATTCTTTAAACTAGAATCAAAATCCCATGGGTCTCCCATTAGAACATTTAAGATATCTTCATATACAACAAATGTGAAAAGGAAGATACCTTTGGGAATTGTACTTATTGAGACACTTCCTTTTAAGTTATAAATGGAAGTATACTAGATCCTTACCTATTCAATAGATGTGAAATATGCAAGGAAATTTCCAACCAATGATAACTTGAGGTTTTCCATAGCCTTAATCATCAATGCTTTAGGGACATCAACTTCCATACTAGTTACTGAAGAGTTCTAAAAAAAATTTGTGTTTAGTCTACTCATAGCTGGTGAGCTGACACCCACTAGTTTATCCACAAAATAGGTCAGTTCTTCTTCAGAGAAGAAAGAGTCCAAACCAAAGGACAGGGAAAGAAGGATCTTTCTAGAAGTACCAACTATCCTTTCCATAGGATAAGGCCTAGGGGTACAAGATGGGGGACCATCATTGGGACCATCAATATTGGAAGCTACAAATGAACAAACAACATTAGAAAAAGGGAAAACATTCTTGGAAAGGGAAGCCTTACTAGGCTTCCCACCTGATTGGCCCATCGAGAAGTCGCGTTGGAGTAGAATTAGAGGGACTTCAAAAAAAGCTTAGGTGGGAAACTTTTAGAGTATAGTAGAGCTGAAAACATAGAGGTGTTAGAGAATTGGAACTTATGTGTTAAGTGGTTGGATTAATATTATTTTTCTAAAGGATAATGGATGATGACTTAAAGGGATTGTTGTGGTTTTATCTAATTGGGTTAAAAAAAATTAGATCTTGTTGATCGTATTAGTCACACATTTAATAGAGATTTTTGGTTTTCAATGTTCATGTACTGAATAAAATGGGATTATAAGTAAATTTAATATTTTATTACATAAATTTTAATGTAAATCTCAACATCTTATTTTTTTTTCAAAACATTTTAATATTCTTTTGCAATTAATATTGAATTTGAAAACTAAGTATAATTTCAAAGGTGCTAATTAAATTATTATTATAGATAGTATGAAAAAAATTCTGATGGTTTTATATTTCAAAACATACAGACATATTGTTGGAGTTTATAGTGAAGCCCAAAACTCTCAAAAATCACTTGCAACTTGAATACCTATTGCATCTATAGAAAAAACCCATTAATATGCTCATGTAACCAAGAGAGAAAATACTAATAGACAGAATCATTTGTTATGCCTTCGATATTAAATAATGAATCTAAATACCTAGATTGTGAATAATTTTATAATACAATAATTAATGCTTATAAAAGAAAAGTCTCTAATCCTAGATGAGGATTTGATTATATTGTGAAAAGTTTCATAATCTCATGTAATGAGATAACTTAAACTATAAATAGCCTAATCTAATACTAAAAAATTAATCCTAAGTTTTGCTTAAATAATTAAATTAATAAGGGTCCTAATAATTAATTAAAGATCAATTAATTATCAAATGATTATTCGAATTACTCCAACACCCCCTTAAGATAAAATTAGAGAGAAACTAAAAAATAATAAAGGATGAAATTATTGATGCATGGATGGGTTCTAGCTACAAGGCTAGATGAGGTACCCTTGCAAAAATAAATAAAATCAGTCATAACCATATAAAAAGAGAAAACCACATGGGAAAAAAATATTCTCCAAAATACATAAAATCAAATGATTGCACTAGTGAATGAAGGATAGAATGAATCAATGTGCCCCCCAAGGATTACTTCTATTACACAAGTACAATAGATAACACCCTAATAGAAGAGAGAGAAAGAGGATATGAATCACCCCAACAATGAAAGATCTCTTGTTCTATTGATGAATGGTTGGGGATATAATATGATCTTATGGTTATAAACAACATATCTCCCATTAGGAAGAAACAAATCCATAGGCGATTGGAGAATACATTCCTAATATATGAAAAAATTAGGAATCAAAATTCAAATGATTTGTGTCTCTCAAAATTGTTCATATATAAAACATTAGGAAGAGATGATATTAATCCAAAAACTAGAAAAGAATGGTATAGAAAAATTTCCATAGATGATGAATATGATGGGTCAACAATGATGATTTCTCTATCAAAAAAGTGGAGATGAATTTACTCAAACTAATTCTCCAAATCTATAATTTGATATTCTACAAACAAGGATTATATGATTGCAACATACAAATCCCATGTAGCTATTCCTAGAAGAGGATGAATATTGTGTTGCACTAACCAATAGGGGATAAATATGTGGTTGTTGCAATATAATGAAGAACAATAGGATATGGTGATGAATTCTTGATCTAAACAGTGGAGTTATGAAGACAAGTCTCTAAGCCTTTGAACAATGAAAGACCTATGATATACTCAATTTCCACCAAATTATTACAATCAAAGGGTATATAATTTGTAACTGAAAGAGGAATTAAATATTCTATAGTTGGATCCTCTAGGTATGGAGAGATATAAATAAATACAAGGTTTTTTCAGAATTGATTGCAACCTGTGTGGGGATAATCAATGTTCGATACTATTGACCATTAAAGCTTGCACCTCTCTAACAATCTTATGGGAAATTCAATGAGTGGGAGTCTAATTTGTACCTCACTAAATACCTTTAGGATTTTTATAGAAAATTGGCTCTTCTTTGGGTTTTTTGAGAAAAGGGTAGAAAGAAATACAAACATAAAACATAAAATGGTGATGCACCAAATATTTTACAACATTCCTAACCCAAATTCCTATGAGTGATATATTTAGACATAGAACAATTCCACCCTTCATTGTTAGAAAGAGAACACATATCAAAGGCTAACAACAAGCACAATTCAAACTTTCAAATCTTCTTGTAGGTAGTGTTCATTAAGGTACAATCAAGAATAAATATTTCTAAAGTAAACAGAAGAACATTTAGAAATTGCATAAAATATCCCTCCTAATACAACATAATATAACAAAACAACAACCCTTCAAAAAAATAGAGAAGTCCATTGACATAATATAATTTTAACAAGTTATTATTCTACCATACAAGCATACAACATGGAAATCAACTAATTAAACCATTTAGATTAAGGTTGACATAGTGTTTCATCCCAAATGATAATATAAAGAAAGAAAGCTTGATAAAGGACATACATGCATAGTCTGAAAAATTCCTTCTCAATAACTCATGCTTTAAATATTAAATGAACTTTAAAATAGAGGTTGGACGCTAAACTGACAATAGTTTGAGCTTTAATAGATATAACATGTCAAAGAAAAGTATTTGTACAATTCTACTTGTGAAAACAGTTCTATAAACATAGAAAACTAAAGAAAATTTTCCTCAACAAAGGAAACTAAAACTTGGAATCCAATCCTTTCCTCTATCGTTGCCTCTCATTTATAGCTACAAAAAGAAGAAACCATCACCACAACAAAAAATTAATTACTAGTAGATGTTTATATTTGATAGCACATGATCTGATCATGAATCTTTAGTTAAGTTATATTTCTTTTCTCATCAATTCTCAACTCCCACATTAATTATCTTTAGATATTTAGCAAAGATAGTTGTCTATAAATGATCAAATCCTAGAAAATAGCCTAGAAAAAGGTCTAGTTGAGCCATCGTATCATCAAGCAGCACAAACCCAAAGCTTCCATCCCATATAATAAGAAAATAAAGAAAATCCAACAATCTCCAACAAACTCCCAAAAGATATTGCTTCATAAGAAGCTGAATCTACTCGCAGTGCAGGAATGACAGGTCAAACAGGTAGAAACTCTCAAGCTCATGAATATAGCTCATTGACAAGATATCAAACAAGTTGAAACATGTCTTGAATTTCTCCTAAAAGGGAGATGAATAATGAAAGATGCACAACCACCATGTGGTATATTGTGAACCTTTCAAATGAATTTACTCAATCATGGGCTCATCCGAAGCCAAAAACATATACAATCCAAAAATGAAAAATGATCAAGGAAAAAAAACTTCACAATTCTAGAAATTCATAGGGGTTCTTTGCTTGAGAAGGCATGAATCTATGCTTTTGGTAATTCCTAGATTTTGAGGAAAGCGGAATGTTGCACTTCTCAATTTGGATCATTCAGTCACATGAGAGTATGGATGTTTGTATATGCTTGCTCTAGCTCAAAAAAATATTTGAAACAAACAAATCCCCACCTAGAAGAAACCACCCCAACATGATAATAGAGTCGAGAAAGAGGAAAAATTGTGTGCTCAATATCAACAGTTGTGGGCATTGTGCTTGAAACTAGGATTTTTGTAGAAATTTGGACCTCGTGTCAGATTGTATTTGTGACCTGATCAACTATCAACAAATCTTCACTCAGTGAAAGAAGTGGAGGTAGCCAAAAGTAAACCAAGATATGGAAGTTTTTAATCTCGACGACCCACTTATTCAACACCATCTAACACCCTTTACATTTTGATGCAACCTTGTGGTAGTTGATGGTATTTTTTTCTTTGATGGAGGCATCCCTTTGATTAAGAATCCTTCCATTTCATAGGGCATTATTAGTGGCCACACATAGCTTGGAAATAAAGCTTTACGATTCTGCTAGTCAAGTTGAGCATGTTTGCGTAAATTGATCAACCATTGGGCCAACCTTGACATTCAATTCCTGAACATCGCTTAAGAATTGTAAAGCAGGCTCAAGAATGGAAAAAACAACTATGATGTGCTCCTAGTGCATAGATATCAACTTCTTCATAATCAAAAGGGTTATAGATCCTCATGTAGTAACTAGCTCTTGATTAAATTGAGTCTCTCTTACTCTTGTGCTTTCCCCCATTTGACTTCTTTCTCTTAGGGCATTCATTGGTTCTGACCTTAGCCTTCTGATCTCTTACTTTGACTTTTCTACCTTTGCTCAAGCTTTTTGAAGATCATTAGAAGTTTGAGATCACACACCATCCAAATCTCTTCTCATGCTTCCCTGAGCATTCTGGTGCTCTTCATTGATTCGGTGTTGAGTAGCCAACTCAACTTTCAATCTTTAAATCTTTGCATAATGTTAAGCCTATTCATCATGGACCTATGCAAGTAACCTAGATTTATCTCATTGCTGCCCATGTACTTTCTTTATGCCGGTTATCTTGAAATCTCTTGCCTAATTTTTTTTTCCCGCCTACTCATTGTTTCCCTTACATTCATTAGCTCTATCTTGCACTTCTTCAACTTTTGGTCGAGCCTCTTGTAGTATGCACATACCACTTTCAACATGACCTTAGCTAGGACCAATTTGTCACATGTGTGAGTCTCGTTCAAATCTAATCCCATGGCTCTTATGTCGTGTTGGTTGTTTTCAACAAACCAAGTAGGTCTTAATAACTACCTATGAGTTTTCCAAACTCAACTTTGGAATACCTGTAAGACAAGTGGCTAATGAACAAGATATAGCACCAATTGCTATATCTCTTCCACTTCGAGCTCTACAAAACTCGGGAGGGTGATCCCACAATGCAAACTATACAACTCTTTTAGAAAATTCACATATACATTGCAAATTTAAGCAAATAAATTCTCACCACTGGCTAATGGGATGAAATTACACAAGAAGTTGGAAATTCCTTGAATGAATTATGCATCCTAAGCCAAGAATATGAAACAACAAAAATAAAAACAAATTAAAGATACATCAAAGATTATTTAAAAAATTGTTCTCAAGTCAGGTGACTGGAACCATGATAAAAGCTCAATGGGTTTAAGATCATTGCCATTATCCATGGGCCAAGAGTTTGAGAAAATTGTAATATAAGGTATATTTAATTCTAAATATTCAAGATCTAAGCGATACTACTTTGTAGCTCACAAATTTGTAACCAAATTCTAAAGACTACTTATCAAATCCAATTAACCTATATGTAAATTTAGGATATGATTCAAGAATTATAACTTTTTCTATGAACAAGAGCTAAAAAAAAGACATATATCAAAGTACAAAATGATGACAATTAATAAAATGATCTTTGATCAGTATTTTCATTAATAACTTAGGTACAAAATCAAAGTGGACAAACTATAAACTTGAAAAATCTACATTATCATTCAGATATGTCTAGAAACCATAAATTTAACAAAATTTGCTAACTATGCATAGAGTATTAGACAAAGACTTAGCATTTTTCTTTGTGTTCTTAATTCTCACAACTTAGCTCTAGAATTCAAGAAAATACTTATACAAATGGCTCTGAATTCCCTTTTGTAGAACAGGGGAGCTAAAACAAGCCTCAATCCAAATGTACACATGTCACATTCCAATTGGACCTCTATAAGACATATTCCCTAATTTAGTTATATTTGCATTCTTCAAAATGGAGGGAATATTCATGAGACAAATATTATTTACATTCATTGTAAGGAGCAACTTTTTATTCCAAAAATCACATGTTAAAAAGAATAATCTTCCTTGTTATAGCATGTCCACTTCATCGAGCAAGTTGAAAAAATGATGTGAGCCAAAAGTGAGTCATTGTCTCGATTAGCATTCCATATCACCAAAAGCTTATACTTTCCTATGAAACATATATTTTATACATTATAACTTCTGAGGCAAGACCTATACAATACTTGACAAATTATATGCTTCACATCCATGTTTACCAACCACATTGACCAACCAATTCCCTTCCCCATTCTTCATATTCTTCATCAGATGGCTAATTGAAGTTGATGATTTTATCTAATCTTTCTCTGTATGGGGAGAACTTGGTTATTATAGAGTTTGATTCATTGTTAAAATCTTCCAAAAAGCTGATAACAAACATCAACCTTCCCAAAGTGTCATTAAAGGTGTTAATGTCCATTTCCTTGCATATTTTATTCACCTCAGATTCAATAACCTCATCCATTTCTCTTTTTCATTCTTCCAATGGTTTCAATTAATTTTTAGTGAGTTGAATATCTAGAAATGGTGACAAATCTGTCATATTGTACTGAATTGTTAATTCTCTTATGTTTTGTTTTAGACAAGCAATGTATCCCTAGAATTTTTTCACACTTAACTCACACACTAATGTATAGGGTGGAAGCCCATTAGGTTACTTATCTTCATGTTGACTAGCTCCAACCACTATTAACTTTAGTCTCTCATCCTTGGGATCCATCAATTCAACATTGGCATGGCTAAATCATGATCTCTTTGGGAAAACTTCATTTCTCGCATCATTGAGGTGTAATTTTAATGCACACTATTCAATATGGTGTGAATCCTCTCATTTAGATGCTTCAAGATAGTATGAAAAATCCTTGATATATTTTCATGCATTGTGTCATAAGCCTTTTGCAGCAAACTTTTATGTGTCTCAACCTATAGAAGAAGTTTCTCCCTTGTAGCTTCATCAAATGAGCTAGGTCCTGGTTGGCTTGGTTCCTCTATTGAAAGTGGTCGTTATCCCAAATTATATGCCACCATTTCTAAGGTGTGACTTTGAGGTGGAGGCTAGGAAAACATAGTTGGAGATGATGGAGGTGGATGACTTGTGTTGGCTTAGCCTTGTTCTCTTTACATTTCTCCCCTCTATTTATAAAATTCTAACTCAGTTTCTAATATAGCTACTATTTTTCGACAACTAACGTATTCACTAAGAAGCTCATGGTACTTGTTCTTAAATTCATGCATTTCAAGGGTAAGACTGTCCATTTTTTCCCTAGTAAACCTAGTAAGATTAACAACCATGTTAGCAGATCTCTTCACAAGTAGTTGTCTTCTAAAATTTGATAGCTTAGTAAGCAATGGTTTAAATATTAAATGAACTTTAAAATAGAGGTGAGATGCCAATTCAACAATAGTTTGAGATTTAATAGATATAACATTCCAAACAAAAGTATTCATACAATTGTACTTCTAAAAATTGTTCTATAAACATAGAAAACTAAAGAAAAATTTCCTCAACAAAGGAAACTAAAACTTGGAATCCAATCCTTTCCTGTATCACTACCTCTCATTTATAGCTGCAAAAAGAAGAAACTATCATCACAACAAAAATGTAAGTACTGGTAGATGTTGATATTTGATGGCACATGATCTGATCATAGATCTTTAGTTAGGTTACAGCTCTATTCTCATCAATTCTCAACTTCCACATTAATTCTCTTTAGATATTTAGCAAACATAGTGGTCTATAAACAATCAAATCCTAGAAAATAGCCTAGAAAAAGGTCTAGTTGATCCATTGCATCATCCAATAGCACCAAACCAAAGCTTCCATCCAAAAAACCAATAAAATAAAGAAAAGCCAACAATCTCCAACAAACTCCCAAAACATATTGCTTCATAAGAAGCTCAATCTACTCACAATGAAGTGATGACATGTTGAATAGGTGCAAACTCTTGAGCTCATGAATATAGCTCATTGACAAGATATCCAACAACTTGACACATGTCTTGACTTTTCCCTGAAAGGGAGATGAAGAATTAAAGTTGTGGAACCACCATGTGGTATATTATGGACCTTTCCAATGAATTTAATCAAGTGTGGGCTCATATGAAGCCAGAAACATATACAATCCAAAAATGAAAAATGATCAAGGAAAAAATGCTTCACAGTATTGGAAATTCATAGGGGTTCTTTGCTTGAGAAGGCACAAA
>VDFB02184985.1:31777-51549 GCA_007258455.2 Sequoia sempervirens | reverse complement strand
AAGTTTGCAACTACCAAGCCAAATCTTGGTGCTATGACTCCTTTCTTCCTTAGCCTTTTATGCATCCAAAAGACTAATCCTCCCTCAATACATGAATGAATCTTGCAGGGGTGAGGGAATGTTTTCCAAAGCTCCAAAACAACCTCCTAGGGTTCTTGAAACTTCACTTAGACTCCATCTTACCAACACTTGCATGAAGCCTATTCCATAGGTTTGACCCTTGATCCACTATTTGGTCTCTGGATAGCGGTAAATTGCTTTTCCCTCCTAAACCCACCAAAGAAACGTGGTTCTTGGCTTAGGAAATGTGTTTCCCCTACCTACACCTTCAAGATTTCTAGGGTATTGGCTCTGTCCAGGCCGTACTCTGCCCTCATGCAAACACTGCCCAGAAAACTAGGGTTTCTAACTGTTCAGAACTAGTTTTAGGATTGGTGAAAAGTTCTCCTAAACGGATTGCTAGGCTCTCCTCCTTGGCACCGTACGTGGCCAGGACCTTCCCCTAAATTCTCCAAAAATAATTTTTCAAAAATCTTTTCTCCCCTACAAGTTATCAACATTGTTCTGCAGCCTTTCCTAGCTGGGCTCTTCACTGGCTCACCTAGGGTAAGGCTTTTCTCATAGCTCCTGCAACCAAAGAAAACCTAACACCTACCACTAAAATATGTACAGAGATGGAGCCTGACCATGTTCCCAACAATTCCATACTTCCTAGTACGGAGGAAATGCAGCCTAGAACTCCATTTTTACACAGTTCCAGTCAAAATAGAAATAAGGAAGAAAAGCACAGAATTTACAAGAATGGATGAAAGCAATGGAATAGCTATCAAATTTTCCAAAAAAAAATTCCAGAGGCCTCTCTACATGCTAAAAAAACCTACAAAATGCCTCTTTTAATTCATTTAGCTGTTGTCACGCAAACAAGAACAGGAAAACAGAAAATAAGACAAGAACTCTATTTTTTTCAATTTCTGGAAAAACAGTCCATACAAAAAACTTCTAACCAACCAAAAAGGTCGTGGTATGCCTTAAATATGCCTCCACAATAATTTAGGTGCTTTTTTCGTGCTTCTAAATTACCTAAAAAGAACTTTTTTAAAACCCACTGTGCTTTCAGACATTTTACAATTTTTCACTATTTAGCAAAGTGAGCCTCTAAACTCATTGGACTCTTGACACCCTCTTTCCCAAAGACCAAAAAACAACCCTAAGCACCTAAAATAATGGTCAACATGACCTTATGATAGCACAACAAAATTAAAGAACTCAAAAAAAAAATAGTCCTTTGCCTGGTGCTCCTGCACCATTCTCCCCCTCTCAGCTCAAACAACTAAGGAAATTTAGGAGAGATCAGAGATATATCAATGCCTTGCTTCTTAAAATATGCTTCTTCTACCTAGGTAGCTTCAGATTCATGCTTATCCTTCCATTTGACAAGATGTTCCATGTACACCTTGTGCCTTGTAGTATTTTTCACTCTTGACTCCAAGATCTTTGCTTGTAGCTTGTCTTGATGAGGGAAGGGTACATTGTTGATGTCCTTGAGAACTTCTTGACTGTTCTGATCTGCATCCTTGACTGATCCCTTGTACTTGATCAAGTCATTTACATTGAACACTAGAGAGATGCCCAAATCTGATGGTAACTCCACCTTGTATGCATTCTTGCCATATTTGGCCAATACCTTGCATGGACCCACTCTTTTCATCTATAACTTGGTTGCCATTCCCTTCTGCAATCTGGATTTGTTGAGGTGGACCATAACATAGTCCCCAACTACAAATTGTACATCCTTCCTTGATAAATCAACATTCTCCTTCAACTTTTGGGTTGCTGCTGTGACTGTGTTCTTAACCTGCTCATGAATCTCTTTCATGGTCTGAGTGAAGTATTAAGCATGTCCACTCCTATGCTCCATAGATCCAAGGTCTCTAAGTTCACAAATACCTCTTGGGTGCATTCCATACACAACCTCAAAAGGACTTTTTCCTGTAGTTCTATTGACACTGTCATTATAAGCATATTCAGCTTGAGAAATTACCATATCCCATGTTTGTCCATATTCTTTAGTCAAGCACCTCAGAAGATTACCTAGCACTCTATTAACCACCTCTGTTTGACCATCGGTCTGAGGATGGTAAGCTGATCCAAATGACAGATTTGTTCCCAATCTACTCCATAGAGTCTTCCAAAAATGACTCATGAACTTCACATCCCTGTCTGATACAATGCTCAATGGCAATCCATGGATTCTTACAACTTCCCTAAAGAAAAGATGGGCTATGTAACTTGCATCATGTGTAGTCTTGCATGGAATAAAGTGACTCATCTTTCTAAATCTGTCCACAACTACATAAATACTGTCAAAACCATTTTTGGCCTTAGGAAGACCTACCACAAAATCCATGCTCACACACTCCCATGGTCTGTTAGGAATAGGCAGGGGCTGATACAAACCAGCATTGCTAGCTCCCCCTTTGGCTTTCATGCAAACAACACACTGTTCTACATATTTTCTGACATCTCTTACCAACTTAGGCCAGTAATAAAATCTTTGTACCAGCTCTAAAGTTTCATTTATTCCAAAATGCCCACTAAGACTGCCATTATGTTTCTCTTGGATCATATTTTCCCTCATTGATCCTCTTGGAACACATAACTGGTTACCCTTAAATAACAGTCCATTTTGCAGTGTATACTCAGCATATTGACTATGAAAATGATTTTCAAAATCTGAACATACCTTATAAGCTTCTGAGAAATCTTCATCCTCACCATAGAGATCTTTAAAACTCTCCAATCCAATGCTTTTCAGCTGTATCTCTTGGACTGTCAACATTCTCCTGCTTAATGCATCTGCCACTTTGTTTTGTTGTCCCTTCTTGTGCTTAATGGTAAATGTAAAGGCTTGGATGTACTCCATCCATTTCAAGTGTCTATTACTCAGCTTCTCTTGGGTATTGATGTAACTGAGTGCCTGGTTATCTGTGAAAACCACAAACTATTTGGGCAATAAATAATGCCTCCACTTCCTAAGGGACTGCACTAAAGCATAAAGTTTCGGATCATAAGTAGAGTACTTTTGCTTGGCTTCATTGATATTTTCACTAAAGAAGGCTACAGGCCTACCTTCTTGACTAAGTACTCCTCCTACAGCTACTCCACTTGCATCACACTCAACTGTGAACAACTTGTCAAAACTAGGCAACAACAGAATAGGTTGGGTGGCCACTTCTTGTTTCAATTTTTCAAAGCCTTTATCAGCCTCTTGAGTCCACTTAAACTTTATTTTCAGACCACCTTTAATGGTATCTAGGACTAGTGCACATATACCACTGAAATTCCTTATGAATTTTCTATAGAATTGAGCCAAACCATGAAAACTCCTTACCTTTGTTGCTGTGGTTGGTGTGGGCCAATTTAGGATGGCTTCCACCTTGCTTGGATCCATCTTCAACATTCCTTGAGATACTACAAAATCCAAGTACACAAGTTCCTGCTTGAAGAACTCACACTTCTCTAGATTGATTGCCAACTTTTCTTCTTGCAACCTTTTAAGAACCATCTCCACATGTTTCAGATGTTCTTCTGCTATCTTACTGAAAATCAGTATGTCATCAAGGTATACTACCACAAAAATCCCTGTGAAATCCTTAAGCACTTCATTCATTAGTCTCATGAACATGCTAGGGGCATTTGAGAGGCCAAATGGCATCACTTTCCACTAATACAAGCCATCATTTGTCTTAAAAGCTGTCTTCCATTCATCACCCTCCTTAATTATGATTTGATGATACCTGCTCTTAAGATCTAGCTTGGTGTAATACTGTGCTTCTCCAAGGAAATCCATTAAATCTTCAATTCTAGGTATTGGGAATCTATACCTAATGGTGATCCTATTAATTGCTCTAGAATCAGTACAAAGTCTCCACTTACCTCCTTTTTTTGTTGCCAAAACAACTGGGACTGCACAAGGGTTGATGCTCTTTTGAATTAGACCTTGATTTAACAATTCTTCCACTTGTCTTGCCACTTCAAGATTCTGATCTAGTGTGATTTTGTATGCTTCCTTGTTAGGCAATGAAGCTCTAGGTATGAAGTCAATTTGATGATTTATAGCTCTCCTTGGAGGTAAAGTTGTAGGTGTACCATCACTAACTATACTTTTGTACTTATCAAGCAACTTTTGGACTGCTTCTGGTAAGACTGTCTTTTCAGCCTTTTCTTCCTCTTTGGACTGCATCATGATCACATATCCTTCATTTCCTTGGTGTAGGTCCTTAAGGAACTCCTTACCACTACTCAACATGATGTTAGGCACCTTTGATTGTCCTTCATCTTCCTCTGTCAATGACTGCAGCTTGAAGGTTCTTCCATCCTTCTTGAATGAAATGGTGTTCTCTTTCCCATCATAAATGGCACTTCTGTCATATTGCCATGGTCTTCCCAGTAGTATATGGCATGCATCCATGGGTAATACATCACAAATGAGCTTGTCTTTATAGCCTCCAATTGAAAATTCCACTGTTACTTGCTCATTAACCAAAACACTCTGCCCTTTGTTCAGCCATGTGACCTTGTAGGCGTTAGTATGAGGTGACTTCTCCAATTTCAGCTTAGTTACTGCCTCCTCTGAGATTATATTATCTGTTGAACCTGAATCCACAATGACTTTGCATACTTTCCCAAGCATTTTGCACCTTACTCTAAAAAGAGCTCTTCTTTGCTTAGGTTCCTCTTTTACTGGCTGCCTGATCAGAACTCTGTTAAACATCAGATTTTCTCCTACCTCAGATTCTATGTGACTGATTTCAGATGCCTTAGGACTCATGGTGTCCTCTTGTGCATAGGCCACTCTCTTTTCATTGCTAGAAGAGGATGCTTTCTCCGGACATCTTTAAGCAGGGTGACCTAGTTGGTTACAATGATAACACTTCATGTTTGCAAATAGTTCACCTACCTTCTTCCCTCTCGCTTCTCAACCTCCTGTCCTCATATCCTCCTTCTTGATGCTTCATCTCCATGCTCGTGAGTTTGATTCTCCTGGTTTCGGTCACCACCTTCCTTTGCAGCCACCACTTCGTCCCTCTTTGATCTCTCTGCTTTGCCTTCGCTTCTGAGGATCATCATGCTTTCTTTATTCTCTTCTAACGACAGCTGCCCGATAACATTGGTGGACTGCCTTGATTCAAAAGAGCCATCCTTCCCTAATGTCCATTTTAAACTATGTACCTAGCCACTTCGCCTCATCCTCTCTGTCACATTGACCCCAGCAAAGCTTTCTTGAACTCGATAAGTATTACATCCCGGTCTTTCTCATTTTAGATCTTGCTCCCTCTTCTTGTGCAACTCATCCTTAGAATATCCTGCATATTTCCTTTTAATTTAGCAACCATTCCTTCTAAGTTGATATGGCTGTTTGTTTCTTTCTCCTTTTCACCACAACTTCCCACAAGGCCAAGGCTGATCCTCTAATCTCTTGACTTAGCAACCTTCACCTTCTAAGCTTTAGTAACTCCATCACACTCAAAATGATTCTCCATGCCTTCTATCCAATCCATGACCAAATTAGGTTCCATTTTCCCACTAAATAATGGTACTCCCTCAAGTCCTTTTCCACTCAAGGCTTTCAATGCCTTCAAAAAAGGCTCCTCCTCCAAAACAGGATCAGGTTCAAGGACCTTGTCTTCCTCTGCAACCTCTTCTTCTTTTGGTACCTTACCTTCCAACTTCACCTTGTTCAATGCTTCCTCAAGTTGCTCTATTCTTTCTTTTAAAGACTTATTGTCCTCTTCTTATTCTTCAACCATCTTGGCTAATTGTCCATTTGTCACCATGACAGGAGTTTCACTTGACTCCACCTCTGACATATATTCCTCTTTCCCAAATATTTTGCTTGCTCTGATACCAATCTGATAGGGAGGCTGCAAGAAGCAATCATAGATTCCTGGAAGCTGCAGGAATCAGTCACACTGTTTTCAGGTGCTGCAGGAAGCAATCACAGATTCCTACACTAGGCCTTGTCATAGACCTCCTTGGTGAAATTTCTATTCCACCCTAACCTATACGAACTCTACCTTTTCTAAGTTCCCCTGGTTCTCCTGCCAACCTAACTACCTTGTCAAGTTTGCAACTACCAAGCCAAATCTTGGTGCTATGACTCCTTCCTTCCTTAGCCTTTTATGCATCCAAAAGACTAATCCTCCCTCAATACATGAATGAATCTTGCAGGGGTGAGGGAATGTTTTCAAAAGCTCCAAAACAACCTCCTAGGGTTCCTGAAACTTCACTTAGACTCCATCTTACCAACACTTGCATGAAGCCTATTCCATAGGTTTGACCCTTGATCCACTATTTGGTCTCTGGACAGGGGTAAATTGCTTTTCCCTCCTAAACCCACCAAAGAAACATGGTTCTTGGCTTAGGAAATGTGTTTCCCCTACCTACACCTTCAAGATTTCTAGGGTATTGGCTCTGTCCAGGCCGTACTCTGCCCTCATGCAAACACTGCCCAGAAAACTAGGGTTTCTAACTGTTCAGAACCAGTTTTAGGACTGGTGAAAAGTTCTCCTAAACGGATTGCTAGGCTCTCCTCCTTGGCACCGTACGTGGCCAGGACCTTCCCCTAAATTCTCCAAAAATAATTTTTCAAAAATCTTTTCTCCCCTACAAGTTATCAACATTGTTCTGCAGCCTTTCCTAGCTGGGCTCTTCACTGGCTCACCTAGGGTAAGGCTTTTCTCATAGCTCCTGCAACCAAAGAAAACCTAACACCTACCACTAAAATATGTACAGAGATGGAGTCTGACCATGTTCCCAACAATTCCATACTTCCTGGTACGGAGGGAATGCAGCCTAGAACTCCATTTTTACACAGTTCCAGTCAAAATAGAAATAAGGAAGAAAAACACAAAATTTACAAGAATGGATGAAAGCGATGGAATAGTTATCAAATTTTCCAAAAAAAATTTCCAGAGGCCTCTCTACATGCTAAAAAAACCTACAAAATGCCTCTTTTAATTCATTTAGCTGTTGTCACGCAAACAAGAACAGGAAAACAGAAAATAAGACAAGAACTCTATTTTTTTCAATTTCTGGAAAAACAGTCCATACAAAAAACTTCTAACCAACCAAAAAGGTCGTGGTATGCCTTAAATATGCCTCCACAATAATTTAGGTGCTTTTTTCGTGCTTCTAAATTACCTAAAAAGAACTTTTTTAAAACCCACTGTGCTTTCAGACATTTTACAATTTTTCACTATTTAGCAAAGTGAGCCTCTAAACTCATTGGACTCTTGACACCCTCTTTCCCAAAGACCAAAAAACAACCCTAAGCACCTAAAATAATGGTCAACATGACCTTATGATAGCACAACAAAATTAAAGAACTCAAAAAAAAAATAGTCCTTTGCCTGGTGCTCCTGCACCATTCTCCCCCTCTCAGCTCAAACAACTAAGGAAATTTAGGAGAGATCAGAGATATATCAATGCCTTGCTTCTTAAAATATGCTTCTTCTACCTAGGTAGCTTCAGATTCATGCTTATCCTTCCATTTGACAAGATGTTCCATGTACACCTTGTGCCTTGTAGTATTTTTCACTCTTGACTCCAAGATCTTTGCTTGTAGCTTGTCTTGATGAGGGAAGGGTACATTGTTGATGTCCTTGAGAACTTCTTGACTGTTCTGATCTGCATCCTTGACTGATCCCTTGTACTTGATCAAGTCATTTACATTGAACACTAGAGAGATGCCCAAATCTGATGGTAACTCCACCTTGTATGCATTCTTGCCATATTTGGCCAATACCTTGCATGGACCCACTCTTTTCATCTATAACTTGGTTGCCATTCCCTTCTGCAATCTGGATTTGTTGAGGTGGACCATAACATAGTCCCCAACTACAAATTGTACATCCTTCCTTGATAAATCAACATTCTCCTTCAACTTTTGGGTTGCTGCTGTGACTGTGTTCTTAACCTGCTCATGAATCTCTTTCATGGTCTGAGTGAAGTATTAAGCATGTCCACTCCTATGCTCCATAGATCCAAGGTCTCTAAGTTCACAAATACCTCTTGGGTGCATTCCATACACAACCTCAAAAGGACTTTTTCCTGTAGTTCTATTGACACTGTCATTATAAGCATATTCAGCTTGAGAAATTACCATATCCCATGTTTGTCCATATTCTTTAGTCAAGCACCTCAGAAGATTACCTAGCACTCTATTAACCACCTCTGTTTGACCATCGGTCTGAGGATGGTAAGCTGATCCAAATGACAGATTTGTTCCCAATCTACTCCATAGAGTCTTCCAAAAATGACTCATGAACTTCACATCCCTGTCTGATACAATGCTCAATGGCAATCCATGGATTCTTACAACTTCCCTAAAGAAAAGATGGGCTATGTAACTTGCATCATGTGTAGTCTTGCATGGAATAAAGTGACTCATCTTTCTAAATCTGTCCACAACTACATAAATACTGTCAAAACCATTTTTGGCCTTAGGAAGACCTACCACAAAATCCATGCTCACACACTCCCATGGTCTGTTAGGAATAGGCAGGGGCTGATACAAACCAGCATTGCTAGCTCCCCCTTTGGCTTTCATGCAAACAACACACTGTTCTACATATTTTCTGACATCTCTTACCAACTTAGGCCAGTAATAAAATCTTTGTACCAGCTCTAAAGTTTCATTTATTCCAAAATGCCCACTAAGACTGCCATTATGTTTCTCTTGGATCATATTTTCCCTCATTGATCCTCTTGGAACACATAACTGGTTACCCTTAAATAACAGTCCATTTTGCAGTGTATACTCAGCATATTGACTATGAAAATGATTTTCAAAATCTGAACATACCTTATAAGCTTCTGAGAAATCTTCATCCTCACCATAGAGATCTTTAAAACTCTCCAATCCAATGCTTTTCAGCTGTATCTCTTGGACTGTCAACATTCTCCTGCTTAATGCATCTGCCACTTTGTTTTGCTGTCCCTTCTTGTGCTTAATGGTAAATGTAAAGGCTTGGATGTACTCCATCCATTTCAAGTGTCTATTACTCAGCTTCTCTTGGGTATTGATGTAACTGAGTGCCTGGTTATCTGTGAAAACCACAAACTCTTTGGGCAATAAATAATGCCTCCACTTCCTAAGGGACTGCACTAAAGCATAAAGTTTCGGATCATAAGTAGAGTACTTTTGCTTGGCTTCATTGATATTTTCACTAAAGAAGGCTACAGGCCTACCTTCTTGACTAAGTACTCCTCCTACAGCTACTCCACTTGCATCACACTCAACTGTGAACAACTTGTCAAAACTAGGCAACAACAGAATAGGTTGGGTGGCCACTTCTTGTTTCAATTTTTCAAAGCCTTTATCAGCCTCTTGAGTCCACTTAAACTTTATTTTCAGACCACCTTTAATGGTATCTAGGACTAGTGCACATATACCACTGAAATTCCTTATGAATTTTCTATAGAATTGAGCCAAACCATGAAAACTCCTTACCTTTGTTGCTGTGGTTGGTGTGGGCCAATTTAGGATGGCTTCCACCTTGCTTGGATCCATCTTCAACATTCCTTGAGATACTACAAAATCCAAGTACACAAGTTCCTGCTTGAAGAACTCACACTTCTCTAGATTGATTGCCAACTTCTCTTCTTGCAACCTTTTAAGAACCATCTCCACATGTTTCAGATGTTCTTCTGCTATCTTACTGAAAATCAGTATGTCATCAAGGTATACTACCACAAAAATCCCTGTGAAATCCTTAAGCACTTCATTCATTAGTCTCATGAACATGCTAGGGGCATTTGAGAGGCCAAATGGCATCACTTTCCACTAATACAAGCCATCATTTGTCTTAAAAGCTGTCTTCCATTCATCACCCTCCTTAATTATGATTTGATGATACCTGCTCTTAAGATCTAGCTTGGTGTAATACTGTGCTTCTCCAAGGAAATCCATTAAATCTTCAATTCTAGGTATTGGGAATCTATACCTAATGGTGATCCTATTAATTGCTCTAGAATCAGTACAAAGTCTCCACTTACCTCCTTTTTTTGTTGCCAAAACAACTGGGACTGCACAAGGGTTGATGCTCTTTTGAATTAGACCTTGATTTAACAATTCTTCCACTTGTCTTGCCACTTCAAGATTCTGATCTAGTGTGATTTTGTATGCTTCCTTGTTAGGCAATGAAGCTCCAGGTATGAAGTCAATTTGATGATTTATAGCTCTCCTTGGAGGTAAAGTTGTAGGTGTACCATCACTAACTATACTTTTGTACTTATCAAGCAACTTTTGGACTGCTTCTGGTAAGACTGTCTTTTCAGCCTTTTCTTCCTCTTTGGACTGCATCATGATCACATATCCTTCATTTCCTTGGTGTAGGTCCTTAAGGAACTCCTTACCACTACTCAACATGATGTTAGGCACCTTTGATTGTCCTTCATCTTCCTCTGTCAATGACTGCAGCTTGAAGGTTCTTCCATCCTTCTTGAATGAAATGGTGTTCTCTTTCCCATCATAAATGGCACTTCTGTCATATTGCCATGGTCTTCCCAGTAGTATATGGCATGCATCCATGGGTAATACATCACAAATGAGCTTGTCTTTATAGCCTCCAATTGAAAATTCCACTGTTACTTGCTCATTAACCAAAACACTCTGCCCTTTGTTCAGCCATGTGACCTTGTAGGCGTTAGTATGAGGTGACTTCTCCAATTTCAGCTTAGTTACTGCCTCCTCTGAGATTATATTATCTGTTGAACCTGAATCCACAATGACTTTGCATACTTTCCCAAGCATTTTGCACCTTACTCTAAAAAGAGCTCTTCTTTGCTTAGGTTCCTCTTTTACTGGCTGCCTGATCAGAACTCTGTTAAACATCAGATTTTCTCCTACCTCAGATTCTATGTGACTGATTTCAGATGCCTTAGGACTCATGGTGTCCTCTTGTGCATAGGCCACTCTCTTTTCATTGCTAGAAGAGGATGCTTTCTCCGGACATCTTTAAGCAGGGTGACCTAGTTGGTTACAATGATAACACTTCATGTTTGCAAAATAAGAGTTGCTCCTACCTACTCCTCTTCCTCTGTTTGAACCTCCTTAAGGTCCTCTTCCTCTGTTGTATCCTCCTCTTGAGGATGCTTCACCTCCATGCTCGTGCCTGAGCCACTACCTCCTTTCCTTGTAGCCACCACGCCTGTCCTCTTTTGATCTCCGCCTTTGCCTCGCCCTTAGAGGTCCTGATCATGCTTTTATTCCTCTTCAATCTTTAGCCACCGAGCAATATTGGTGGACCGCCTTGATTCAAAAGAGCTTCATATCTCTTCCCTCAATGTTCCATTTTAAAACCATTGCTGTACTAGCCACTTTCAGTTCTCATCCTTCCTCATTACATTAGACCTCAAGCAAAGCTTTTGAACTCTTCAAGATAAGTGTTTGCGATCCCGTCTTTCTCGCCTTTTAGACTTTGCCTCTTCTTGCGTAATCAATCTCATAGTCATCCGCATGGCTTCTTTTACCTTAGCAACTATCTTCCAAGTTGATATGGCCGTCCTCCCTTCTACCAATAAACTTCCACCATGTCAAATTTGATCCTCTTAATCTTGACTTAGCAACCTTCACCTTCTGAGCTTCAGTAACTCCATCACACTCAAAATGATTCTCCATGCCTTCTATCCAATCCATGACCAAATCAGGTTCCATTTTCCCACTAAATAATGGTACTCCCTCAAGTCCTTTTCCACTCAAGGCTTTCAATGCCTTCAAAAAAGGCTCCTCCTCCAAAACAGGATCAGGTTCAAGGACCTTGTCTTCCTCTACAACCTCTTCTTCTTTTGGTACCTTACCTTCCAACTTCACCTTGTTCAATGCTTCCTCAAGTTGCTCTATTCTTTCTTTTAAAGACTTATTGTCCTCTTCTTGTTCTTCAACCATCTTGGCTAATTGTCCATTTGTCACCATGACAGGAGTTTCACTTGACTCCACCTCTGACATATATTCCTCTTTCCCAAATATTTTGCTTGCTCTGATACCAATCTGATAGGGAGGCTGCAAGAAGCAATCACAGATTCCTGGAAGCTGCAGGAATCAGTCACACTGTTTTCAGGTGCTGCAGGAAGCAATCACAGATTCCTACACTAGGCCTTGTCATAGACCTCCTTGGTGAAATTTCTGTTCCACCCTAACCTATAGGAACTCTACCTTTTCTAAGTTCCCCTGGTTCTCCTGCCAACCTAACTACCTTGTCAAGTTTGCAACTACCAAGCCAAATCTTGGTGCTATGACTCCTTCCTTCCTTAGCCTTTTATGCATCCAAAAGACTAATCCTCCCTCAATACATGAATGAATCTTGCAGGGGTGAGGGAATGTTTTCCAAAGCTCCAAAACAACCTCCTAGGGTTCCTGAAACTTCACTTAGACTCCATCTTACCAACACTTGCATGAAGCCTATTCCATAGGTTTGACCCTTGATCCACTATTTGGTCTCTGGACAGCGGTAAATTGCTTTTCCCTCCTAAACCCACCAAAGAAACGTGGTTCTTGGCTTAGGAAATGTGTTTCCCCTACCTACACCTTCAAGATTTCTAGGGTATTGGCTCTGTCCAGGCCGTACTCTGCCCTCATGCAAACACTGCCCAGAAAACTAGGGTTTCTAACTGTTCAGAACTAGTTTTAGGATTGGTGAAAAGTTCTCCTAAACGGATTGCTAGGCTCTCCTCCTTGGCACCGTACGTGGCCAGGACCTTCCCCTAAATTCTCCAAAAATAATTTTTCAAAAATCTTTTCTCCCCTACAAGTTATCAACATTGTTCTGCAGCCTTTCCTAGCTGGGCTCTTCACTGGCTCACCTAGGGTAAGGCTTTTCTCATAGCTCCTGCAACCAAAGAAAACCTAACACCTACCACTAAAATATGTACAGAGATGGAGCCTGACCATGTTCCCAACAATTCCATACTTCCTAGTACGGAGGAAATGCAGCCTAGAACTCCATTTTTACACAGTTCCAGTCAAAATAGAAATAAGGAAGAAAAGCACAGAATTTACAAGAATGGATGAAAGCAATGGAATAGCTATCAAATTTTCCAAAAAAAAATTCCAGAGGCCTCTCTACATGCTAAAAAAACCTACAAAATGCCTCTTTTAATTCATTTAGCTGTTGTCACGCAAACAAGAACAGGAAAACAGAAAATAAGACAAGAACTCTATTTTTTTCAATTTCTGGAAAAACAGTCCATACAAAAAACTTCTAACCAACCAAAAAGGTCGTGGTATGCCTTAAATATGCCTCCACAATAATTTAGGTGCTTTTTTCGTGCTTCTAAATTACCTAAAAAGAACTTTTTTAAAACCCACTGTGCTTTCAGACATTTTACAATTTTTCACTATTTAGCAAAGTGAGCCTCTAAACTCATTGGACTCTTGACACCCTCTTTCCCAAAGACCAAAAAACAACCCTAAGCACCTAAAATAATGGTCAACATGACCTTATGATAGCACAACAAAATTAAAGAACTCAAAAACAAAATAGTCCTTTGCCTGGTGCTCCTGCACCATTCTCCCCCTCTCAGCTCAAACAACTAAGGAAATTTAGGAGAGATCAGAGATATATCAATGCCTTGCTTCTTAAAATCTGCTTCTTCTACCTAGGTAGCTTCAGATTCATGCTTATCCTTCCATTTGACAAGATGTTCCATGTACACCTTGTGCCTTGTAGTATTTTTCACTCTTGACTCCAAGATCTTTGCTTGTAGCTTGTCTTGATGAGGGAAGGGTACATTGTTGATGTCCTTGAGAACTTCTTGACTGTTCTGATCTGCATCCTTGACTGATCCCTTGTACTTGATCAAGTCATTTACATTGAACACTAGAGAGATGCCCAAATCTGATGGTAACTCCACCTTGTATGCATTCTTGCCATATTTGGCCAATACCTTGCATGGACCCACTCTTTTCATCTATAACTTGGTTGCCATTCCCTTCTGCAATCTGGATTTGTTGAGGTGGACCATAACATAGTCCCCAACTGCAAATTGTACATCCTTCCTTGACAAATCAACATTCTCCTTCAACTTTTGGGTTGCTGCTGTGACTGTGTTCTTAACTTGCTCATGAATCTCTTTCATGGTCTGAGTGAAGTATTAAGCATGTCCACTCCTATGCTCCATAGATCCAAGGTCTCTAAGTTCACAAATACCTCTTGGGTGCATTCCATACACAACCTCAAAAGGACTTTTTCCTGTAGTTCTATTGACACTGTCATTATAAGCATATTCAGCTTGAGAAATTACCATATCCCATGTTTGTCCATATTCTTTAGTCAAGCACCTCAGAAGATTACCTAGCACTCTATTAACCACCTCTGTTTGACCATCGGTCTGAGGATGGTAAGCTGATCCAAATGACAGATTTGTTCCCAATCTACTCCATAGAGTCTTCCAAAAATGACTCATGAACTTCACATCCCTGTCTAATACAATGCTCAATGGCAATCCATGGATTCTTACAACTTCCCTAAAGAAAAGATGGGCTATGTAACTTGCATCATGTGTAGTCTTGCATGGAATAAAGTGACTCATCTTTCTAAATCTGTCCACAACTACATAAATACTGTCAAAACCATTTTTGGCCTTAGGAAGACCTACCACAAAATCCATGCTCACACACTCCCATGGTCTGTTAGGAATAGGCAGGGGCTGATACAAACCAGCATTGCTAGCTCCCCCTTTGGCTTTCATGCAAACAACACACTGTTCTACATATTTTCTGACATCTCTTACCAACTTAGGCCAGTAATAAAATCTTTGTACCAGCTCTAAAGTTTCATTTATTCCAAAATGCCCACTAAGACTGCCATTATATTTCTCTTGGATCATATTTTCCCTCATTGATCCTCTTGGAACACATAACTGGTTACCCTTAAATAACAGTCCATTTTGCAGTGTATACTCAGCATATTGACTATGAAAATGATTTTCAAAATCTGAACATACCTTATAAGCTTCTGAGAAATCTTCATCCTCACCATAGAGATCTTTAAAACTCTCCAATCCAATGCTTTTCAGCTGTATCTCTTGGACTGTCAACATTCTCCTGCTTAATGCATCTGCCACTTTGTTTTGTTGTCCCTTCTTGTGCTTAATGGTAAATGTAAAGGCTTGGATGTACTCCATCCATTTCAAGTGTCTATTACTCAGCTTCTCTTGGGTATTGATGTAACTGAGTGCCTGGTTATCTGTGAAAACCACAAACTATTTGGGCAATAAATAATGCCTCCACTTCCTAAGGGACTGCACTAAAGCATAAAGTTTCGGATCATAAGTAGAGTACTTTTGCTTGGCTTCATTGATATTTTCACTAAAGAAGGCTACAGGCCTACCTTCTTGACTAAGTACTCCTCCTACAGCTACTCCACTTGCATCACACTCAACTGTGAACAACTTGTCAAAACTAGGCAACAACAGAATAGGTTGGGTGGCCACTTCTTGTTTCAATTTTTCAAAGCCTTTATCAGCCTCTTGAGTCCACTTAAACTTTATTTTCAGACCACCTTTAATGGTATCTAGGACTAGTGCACATATACCACTGAAATTCCTTATGAATTTTCTATAGAATTGAGCCAAACCATGAAAACTCCTTACCTTTGTTGCTGTGGTTGGTGTGGGCCAATTTAGGATGGCTTCCACCTTGCTTGGATCCATCTTCAACATTCCTTGAGATACTACAAAATCCAAGTACACAAGTTCCTGCTTGAAGAACTCACACTTCTCTAGATTGATTGCCAACTTTTCTTCTTGCAACCTTTTAAGAACCATCTCCACATGTTTCAGATGTTCTTCTGCTATCTTACTGAAAATCAGTATGTCATCAAGGTATACTACCACAAAAATCCCTGTGAAATCCTTAAGCACTTCATTCATTAGTCTCATGAACATGCTAGGGGCATTTGAGAGGCCAAATGGCATCACTTTCCACTAATACAAACCATCATTTGTCTTAAAAGCTATCTTCCATTCATCACCCTCCTTAATTATGATTTGATGATACCTGCTCTTAAGATCTAGCTTGGTGTAATACTGTGCTTCTCCAAGGAAATCCATTAAATCTTCAATTCTAGGTATTGGGAATCTATACCTAATGGTGATCCTATTAATTGCTCTAGAATCAGTACAAAGTCTCCACTTACCTCCTTTTTTTGTTGCCAAAACAACTGGGACTGCACAAGGGTTGATGCTCTTTTGAATTAGACCTTGATTTAACAATTCTTCCACTTGTCTTGCCACTTCAAGATTCTGATCTAGTGTGATTTTGTATGCTTCCTTGTTAGGCAATGAAGCTCCAGGTATGAAGTCAATTTGATGATTTATAGCTCTCCTTGGAGGTAAAGTTGTAGGTGTACCATCACTAACTATACTTTTGTACTTATCAAGCAACTTTTGGACTGCTTCTGGTAAGACTGTCTTTTCAGCCTTTTCTTCCTCTTTGGACTGCATCATGATCACATATCCTTCATTTCCTTGGTGTAGGTCCTTAAGGAACTCCTTACCACTACTCAACATGATGTTAGGCACCTTTGATTGTCCTTCATCTTCCTCTGTCAATGACTGCAGCTTGAAGGTTCTTCCATCCTTCTTGAATGAAATGGTGTTCTCTTTCCCATCATAAATGGCACTTCTGTCATATTGCCATGGTCTTCCCAGTAGTATATGGCATGCATCCATGGGTAATACATCACAAATGAGCTTGTCTTTATAGCCTCCAATTGAAAATTCCACTGTTACTTGCTCATTAACCAAAACACTCTGCCCTTTGTTCAGCCATGTGACCTTGTAGGCGTTAGTATGAGGTGACTTCTCCAATTTCAGCTTAGTTACTGCCTCCTCTGAGATTATATTATCTGTTGAACCTGAATCCACAATGACTTTGCATACTTTCCCAAGCATTTTGCACCTTACTCTAAAAAGAGCTCTTCTTTGCTTAGGTTCCTCTTTTACTGGCTGCCTGATCAGAACTCTGTTAAACATCAGATTTTCTCCTACCTCAGATTCTATGTGACTGATTTCAGATGCCTTAGGACTCATGGTGTCCTCTTGTGCATAGGCCACTCTCTTTTCATTGCTAGAAGAGGATGCTTTCTCCGGACATCTTTAAGCAGGGTGACCTAGTTGGTTACAATGATAACACTTCATGTTTGCAAAATAAGAGTTGCTCCTACCTACTCCTCTTCCTCTGTTTGAACCTCCTTAAGGTCCTCTTCCTCTGTTGTATCCTCCTCTTGAGGATGCTTCACCTCCATGCTCGGTGAGTTTTGATTCTCCTTGGTTTCTTTGGTCACTACCTCTTCCTTGGTAGCCACCACGCTGTCCTCTTTGATCTCTGCCTTTGCCTCTGCCCTTAGAGGACTGATCATGCTTTCTTTTATTCCTCTCTTCAATCTTTATAGCCAGCTGATAACATTGGTGGACTGTCTTGGGATTCAAAAGAGCCATCTCTTCCTGAATGTTCCATTTTAAACCATTAAGGTACCTAGCCACTTTCAGGCTCTCATCCTCTGTCACATTAGACCTCAAGCAAAGCTTTTGGAACTCTTCAGTATAAGTGTTTACATCCTGGTCTTTCTGCCTTAGACTTTGCCTCTTCTTATGCAACTGAATCTCATAGTCATCTGGCATGTAGGCTTCCTTTACCTTAGCAACCATTCCTTTCCAAGTTGATATGGGCTGCTTGCCTTCTTTCTCCCTTTCAGTCTGAATAAACTTCCACCATGTCAAGGCTGATCCTCTCAATCTTGACTTAGCAACCTTCACCTTCTGAGCTTCAGTAACTCCATCACACTCAAAATGATTCTCCATGCCTTCTATCCAATCCATGACCAAATCAGGTTCCATTTTCCCACTAAATAATGGTACTCCCTCAAGTCCTTTTCCACTCAAGGCTTTCAATGCCTTCAAAAAAGGCTCCTCCTCCAAAACAGGATCAGGTTCAAGGACCTTGTCTTCCTCTACAACCTCTTCTTCTTTTGGTACCTTACCTTCCAACTTCACCTTGTTCAATGCTTCCTCAAGTTGCTCTATTCTTTCTTTTAAAGACTTATTGTCCTCTTCTTTTCTTCAACCATCTTGGCTAATTGTCCATTTGTCACCATGACAGGAGTTTCACTTGACTCCACCTCTGACATATATTCCTCTTTCCCAAATATTTTGCTTGCTCTGATACCAATCTGATAGGGAGGCTGCAAGAAGCAATCACAGATTCCTGGAAGCTGCAGGAATCAGTCACACTGTTTTCAGGTGCTGCAGGAAGCAATCACAGATTCCTACACTAGGCCTTGTCATAGACCTCCTTGGTGAAATTTCTGTTCCACCCTAACCTATACGAACTCTACCTTTTCTAAGTTCCCCTGGTTCTCCTGCCAACCTAACTACCTTGTCAAGTTTGCAACTACCAAGCCAAATCTTGGTGCTATGACTCCTTCCTTCCTTAGCCTTTTATGCATCCAAAAGACTAATCCTCCCTCAATACATGAATGAATCTTGCAGGGGTGAGGGAATGTTTTCCAAAGCTCCAAAACAACCTCCTAGGGTTCCTGAAACTTCACTTAGACTCCATCTTACCAACACTTGCATGAAGCCTATTCCATAGGTTTGACCCTTGATCCACTATTTGGTCTCTGGACAGGGGTAAATTGCTTTTCCCTCCTAAACCCACCAAAGAAACATGGTTCTTGGCTTAGGAAATGTGTTTCCCCTACCTACACCTTCAAGATTTCTAGGGTATTGGCTCTGTCCAGGCCGTACTCTGCCCTCATGCAAACACTGCCCAGAAAACTAGGGTTTCTAACTGTTCAGAACCAGTTTTAGGACTGGTGAAAAGTTCTCCTAAACGGATTGCTAGGCTCTCCTCCTTGGCACCGTACGTGGCCAGGACCTTCCCCTAAATTCTCCAAAAATAATTTTTCAAAAATCTTTTCTCCCCTACAAGTTATCAACATTGTTCTGCAGCCTTTCCTAGCTGGGCTCTTCACTGGCTCACCTAGGGTAAGGCTTTTCTCATAGCTCCTGCAACCAAAGAAAACCTAACACCTACCACTAAAATATGTACAGAGATGGAGTCTGACCATGTTCCCAACAATTCCATACTTCCTGGTACGGAGGGAATGCAGCCTAGAACTCCATTTTTACACAGTTCCAGTCAAAATAGAAATAAGGAAGAAAAACACAAAATTTACAAGAATGGATGAAAGCGATGGAATAGTTATCAAATTTTCCAAAAAAAATTTCCAGAGGCCTCTCTACATGCTAAAAAAACCTACAAAATGCCTCTTTTAATTCATTTAGCTGTTGTCACGCAAACAAGAACAGGAAAACAGAAAATAAGACAAGAACTCTATTTTTTTCAATTTCTGGAAAAACAATCCGTACAAAAAACTTCTAAATAACCAAAAACGTCATGGTATGCCTTAAATATGCCTCCAAAACAATTTAGGTTCTTTGATCATGCTTCTAAATGACCTAAAAAGAACTTTTTTAAAACCCACTGTGTTTTTAGACATTTAACAGTTTTTCACTATTTAGCAAAGTGAGCCTCTAAACTCATTGGACTCTTGACACCCTCTTTCCCAAAGACCAAAAAACAACCCTAAGCACCTAAAATAATGGTCAACATGACCTTATGATAGCACAAAAAAATTAAAGAACTCAAAAACAAAATAGTCCTTTGCATGGTGCTCCTGCACCACTCCCCCTCCCCTTCCCCCTCC
>VDFB02184985.1:0-30739 GCA_007258455.2 Sequoia sempervirens | reverse complement strand
TAATGAACTAGACTAATTTACATTCCATATGAGTCAATCACATGTGTATTAATGACAAATTCAACCAATAGTAATGCACACAAACACTCTAAGAAAACCATATAGGTTTGAATCACAATTGATGCAACATCATACAACTTAAACACATGAACTGTAAAGTGCATAAGGACATTGGACACACCATGCAATTTTCAATTTTCACATGTTACACATACACATCATGCAACTTAAACAAATAACATAATATAATATTTGAAAATAATAAATAAAAAAGTGTTCTATATTTATAATAAAAATAGACAATTATAAAAATATTATAATATTTCTATTTCTATTCTATATATTTATTCAAATAATAGATAACATAATATATATCAATAAACTCTCTCCTTCCAATGAATATTTCCTCAAAATTCACTTCAAAATCTAATATTTATATAAATAGACTAAATTATAATCATATTTTATAAGAATAATGAGACTATGAACACATAAAATTAAATTAACTATTCATGCCTTGTTGTCAAACTTTAAATAAACATATACTATATTGGAAGAAAGTGCATTTATGCTATATTTAAAAAAAATATAACTACATTTTAAAAGAAAATGTAACTACTTTATGGTGTAGTTCTAAATGTTATTTAATTGATAATAAGCTAATTAATTTAATTAATTTTTAGAATAAATTTGATTAATATTTAACAATAAAAAATATATATAATATTAAAAAATATATGAATTAATTATTTAATATCAATAATGTCAAATTTGATGGGTATTTAATGTTAAGTAATCAATTTAATCAAAAATAAATAAAATATTTTTTTAACTTTTAACACATGCATTTATTCTTATTTAAATAAATTATAACATTAATATCTTTGATTACTTTTTAAAAATAAAATAAAAACAAGAGATACACTCTCAAAGATTTTCATGACCATCTTTGAGAGTTTTTGAAGGGATATTTCTACCCCTCCTCAAATAAATGGTATAATCTTTATTAATTATAATTGTTGACAAATATTTACAATAAATATAAATTAAAAGTTACTTATATTTGTATTTTCATTTCACTCTGAAAAATACTATAAGCTGATCTCTTCTCTGAAGTATTCATGTTCAAGTTCTAGACAAAATATTAAGAATAGATTATATACAGACATCCATCGGAAATTACAGTTTAATTAAGAAAACATTATCTCAATGAATATATTTCTAATTAAGGATAGATTGTAGATTGTATACAGCAAGCAAGAGAGACATGATATAATAAGACATCTGACACAAAGGGAAGTTAAGACCAAAGCACTAAAGACTCTAGAGAACTAGCGGATCACATAGTGTATTCACAAGTATGGAAGGACATGATGCAAAAATATTAAGAATAGATTATATACAGACATTAAATTACAGTTTAATTAAGAAAACATTATCTCAATGAATATATTTCTAATTAAGGATAGATTGTAGATTGTATACAGCAAGCAAGAGAGACATGATATAATAAGACATCTGACACAAAGGGAAGTTAAGACCAAAGCACTAAAGACTCTAGAGAACTAGCGGATCACATAGTGTATTCACAAGTATGGAAGGACATGATGCAAAAATATAAATTGTCTATACAAAACAAGTGCTAGGAGAAATAGGAAGGACATGCTTACCTGCGATTGTCATGCCTGACAAGATGAAGGAATTGAGCGTATTGAAAGAAGAACATTTTCAGGATCTGCACTGATAGCTTCCTGATAAAGCAATTCAGTTCTATCATAGCAGTTATAATTGTCTAGCTCAAGGGGAGTACTAGTAGCTGCAGCTAAACTCTGTAGGCTTCCATGATCAAGATGAGTCTTGCTTACAATTAATTTCTCCCTCTGAATCCGAGTCAAATTCCTTGAGAAAACACTGCCACAGTTGTGCAATTTTTATATTCTGGTCTGAAGGATTCACAGTCCCCTGGGTTTCCACAGTTTGGGCCGTACCTGTTTTGGCCAAATCTGGATTTGACAAAGAAGATGTTGATGCCTTACAGCAATTGCACTCCAAAAACATTGCATGGTTTTGATGATTTCCTTCACATGGCGGATCTTCGTAAGAATAGCCTGCAATTGAATCATTTCTATGTCCGCCTCCACCAAACCAATCACCTAAACTCGATGCATTTGGCACTCCAACATTACAAACAGATTGGTCAGAAAACTTGATCCATGATCGGTCTGCTTGTATGACTTTGATTTCTTCTTCCGCGGAACATATGGCAGATGTGGGGCTTCCAGCAAAAGGAATGGCAGCCAAAGCAACGTTCTTCCCCACTGCATATACAGTAAAATTAGCTAGCAAAATCATTACAGAAACCATGAATATAGGAGTGGATGAGAAAACTTGTTGGAACAGCCAGACAAAGGAAATCTGCATTTCTCTCTGCACCATTCCAATGACCTCGTGTAAATCCTCACACAGGAGGATCTGCCTCATCTGCAGAGCATATGTTTGAAGCTCCCTGATCATGAAAACCGTTGAAAAAAACGCTCTCTTGACATAGTAGATGCAACAACACGAAAAGTGAGAAATTCACATTTCCAAGGGAGGGGCTTCAGTCGCTCGCTTGGCGATAGATGCCACATCCATTCACATGCCTATCTCCCCTTGCTTAGCTGATCTTTGGTTTCAGAACTTCCCTGATTTTTGAATGTGTCTGACGCTTACTTGTATATATGTCAGCATATTGTAACATTCTGAGCATCCATTTTTTTTGGGCTATGATAATATCTGAGTTTTCAAATTTTAGGTTCATTGTTGCTGGGACGGAGACTCTGCATCAATATACTAAAGTCCTGAGTAATAGTGTTTCAAGCTATCAGCACATAGTAGGTTCATGCATCCATCAGGAGGTGTATGCATTTTAGACACCAATGATTACCAGATCCAGTTTCCAATCAGCTCCAGGCATCACAAATCCAAATACAGTCCAAGGAGCTGTTGGTTCTTACTGGAGTCAGATCTATGTAGGAGAAGGCAAGGGGCAGTTTACAGTCATCAAGGTAGGAAACCAGCAAATTAGAAGCATACAAATCAACCCTAATATATACCATATTACCCCATCTCTGATTTTTTAATGTGTCTGACGCTTCTCCGACTTAAGGGTTCTGGGTTTAATACACTTGAGATAACTTCTCACTTCCATATGACCCTTAGCTAATTTTCTAACTTGTTCAAGATTGATGAGGAAGGCAGAGGATAAACAGAGATTCAAAAAATAGACATAGAAAACAGAGGTGAACTGAAAAATGAGGAAGGCAGAGTATAAACAGAGATTAAAAGAATGGACATAGAAAACAGAGGTGAACTGAAAATGAAAACATACAAAGTTTGATCACATATGCTCTTTCATGTATTCAGAAAACTGAAAATAAAAGAAGCACTCTTTTTATTTTCACAGAGACTGCCAAGTTTAGCCTGAGCAGAGAAAAAAAGAGAAGAAAAAACAAATTAGTTACATATAATTTCTGAGATTACGAGTTAAATTCTCATTTAACTGAAAATAAAAGAAGCACTCTTTTTATTTTCACAGAGACTGCCAAGTTTAGCCTAGCAGAGAAAAAAAGAGAACAAAAAACAAATTAGTTACATATAATTTCTGAGATTACGAGTTAAATTCTCATTTAAATTTGTCCTTAATGCAGAGAAAGTGGAGACAGGGGAAATGGAACTGGGCTAGTTACGTGCTATGAACTCTGTGAACTAGTCAACACTGGACTAGTTTCGTGCTTTGGACTCTTGAGCATGGCCAAAAGCTTGGTTATTGCTAGCTAGCTTTAGTGAAAGTAAACTACACTTAATAAACACTAAATTTTCTATGCCTCACGCATGGGGCCCTTCCTGCTGTAACTCAGAAACTCACCAGATCTTCATTCAGCCAGATTGTAGAGCATCTCCCATGATTTCAATATAATTTTTTCTTTTAACTTACAAAGTTTATTATTATTTTTTGACATTTTATCAAGAAAAAGCAAATTACTATCAGTATAACTATAAATCCATATACTGATACAGAAGCATAACTATAAAAGCAGGCAAGGGGATTACCACCAGCCAAAACAACAACAGATTTCAACTCCAAGTCGTCAAGCAATTGAGGGTTCCACACCTCAATTTCCAGTCAGGCGTTGCAGCAAGTTTCTCTAGATCCAAATGCCTAACCGAAGAATTGGAACCATTAGAAGTTGGCGTTGCAATAGAAGTTGGTGTTGCAACAGAAGGTAGCTGAAAAACCCCTAAAGGACCAAATACATTTATTCAGTCTAAACCAGGCCTAACCCTAGGGCATCACATATTTAGGAGGTACTATCGCTCCCTGCACAGTGAAGTCTGCCTTCTTCAATTCTGCCAGATAAATCTGACTGCAATGATTGAACTAATGAACAACCACCTAACCGCTGGTAATCCTTATTGTACTACAGTTGTAATCTGAGGGCATACTAATGGAAGACATTTGTAAGAATAATTTATTCTTTCCAGATCTGAATTTGCTCATTATCTACAGAATTTACTGTGGCTCGATTTCTGTAAACTTGAGTGCAAAGAATGAGCATAATCACCACAAATCTGATAGTCCTTTCCAGATTTACAGTTTTCTGATTATCATTTACTAGGGTTTAACAATCATTGACAACAGCTATTTGATGTCCTTTGAATTTGGTTTTTCTTAAGACCCGACCCTAGGGATATAACATAGAAGAAGCTTAATGCTTTAGGGATCACATTCAAAAGTGTAGAGGCATGCAAGAATAATGATAGGAACTGAAGAATGTCTTTGGAAATCTCATGAATGCTCTTATAGACAACCTGATGCCTTAGTCTAATCTACAAAGTGAAAGAAAGCCTAAAGAATAACAGACGGCATTGGATCTCATGATCCATCTGTGCTGGTCATAGTATTAAGAGATCGTCAGAATGGTGATTTGAGGGTATTTCTTCCACAGACGCATTCAAAAGATCGGCCTCTCTAGTTACCTTTCGAGATATGTCGGTGTATGATTATCTCCTTGACGAGGGTCATGTCGAAAGAGTGGGATCAGAAAATGAGACGTATCAACGGCCTTGTTGAAGGGATGTGAAGAGGCTCAAATTGTTTCCATCGACAAAACAAACTCAAACTCAAACTCACTGTTCCCGCCCTGCGAAAGTTGGTGAAACCCGTAACGTGTTTATGAATGTTTTAATCTGAGAGATGTTTTAATAGTTTAATAGTTAAATGTAACCGTCAAGTTGGTGAAGGCCTGGTTACATGGGGCAATAGAGAAAACAAATGGACGACATTCCAACACCAAACTGTAAGTGGAAATGGACAGAATAGACGAAGTTACGAAGTTCATGAATAAAAGTCGTAAGGAATAAGAAGTCACGAGATCTGAATAGAAAACTAAAAACAGTGCATATATGAATTGATAATGCTAGGGAATTCGTATAGCTTTTGATACAGAGTCGCATGATTGTAAACTGTGGATGAAATCCATAATGCAGAGATTTTGGAGAAGATTTAGTGGTCCAAAGGCATTGGATAGCTTTGTGAACCCTAAAACACTCTCTCCATAAATTATAAGAGCGAAAATGAAAGCAGACCCACAAATAACAGAACAATTTAAGAGGCTATTCAGTTATAAGAACGTTAATAGGCTAATTATGCTTTGAAGGCATAATCATCAGCAGAGGACTGATAAAACCTTTATGCTGGACATATTGCTAGGAAATAATGTGAATCTCACCTTGATAGCTCACCTAATGGATATCATTAGTGGGTACTCGATAAATCTCTATAAACGAAAAGTAGCTTCAGAACAGGGGAAATGTAAATTTTAAAATCCATCTCTGGCACTCCCAATCAGTTTCAAAGAAATGAAAAACTCCCTAGCATCGGTTTGTTTGAGGATGTTGTGCAATGTAGTTTTGTTCAAGCCACAGAGTAAGCTATACCTGTTAACAAAAGAAAATGCATTCGACAAGAAACACACCGATCTGCATTCAGATGTTGAAGACATACCTCAAGGCTTGAATATATTCACAACATCTTCACCACATTCCCTCAGAGCCCTCAAGTCAGTCTCGTCCCTATGCAACATCTTCACAACATTCCCTTGAACAATCAGCTTGTGCAGAATAGTACATGTAAGAACCAAAGAGGTCACAAAGGACAGGAATAGCTTGACTCCACCATCTATAATTGTTAGCATTTTCCTGAATGGCAACAGTAAAAAGAAGAGTTCAGAAAAAATCCTTGAAAAACAAAAAAGAAGCAAGAGAGTTGGAAGATCCCTGGGCTGATTATCCTCCTCCCTCTGCCATAGTCTGAGCATAAGCAGGTGGCCCCTGCTATCTGTGCATTTATCAGCATCCATATGAATAAAAAAAATCTCAATCCAACTACAATGATAAAACCATAAAACAATCAGAATGTTGCTGCAAGTGATAGAATAAAGAAATGCAAAGATTTGAAAGCTTAATTTGCAGAATTTGAAAGTATGAAATGAATGAGAAAGTGCTTGTATTTGAAGAGCCTTCACTGTGTAACGGCTAGTTAGTTTCTTGAAGTGACCGTTATTGCTTCGTTGCTATCTCCTTGTATGCTATTTTCAGCCATCTAGATTTTACACCTAATAGGGAAAATTGAATACCCACGTCCATTTCCCTTATGATAAAATAGCTTTATTGAGTTTTTTGAAATAATCTAAATAGCCAAACTCTGATTCTTAGTCTACACTTATTTTCAACAGAATGGATAAAACTTAGGGATGAACTATATAAACTCTACATATAGAATATAGGGTCCGTCTTTGGCCTGCATTTATTTAACGCAGCTGTTGATTTCTCATGCCAACTAAGTTGATGTTTATATGTAAAGTGATGTTTTTCTTCAGAGTAGCAAATCAGGGGCTCCTTGCTCAATAGTTTCCGTTTTCTTTTTTCTTTTTAAAATAGAGGGTTATTTATTATATTTAGGTTTGTGGACAGGTGATAAAAGAATTGGTAGAACTAGCTTATTGGGAGTATAGGGTTTTATGTTTAAGAATTATTTTATTATTTTTTAAATTGTTTGTAATCATTTGATTACTGTGAGTATAAATGATAATTAATAATTTGGATCTTTTAAAAAGGTTTTTTTGGTTTTTGTAATTAATTTTTTCTTCTTCTTTTTAAATTTCTTTCTTATTTGCTTGTAAAAGTAAATTGTAACAATACAAAAACAAATGATGGAAACATAAAAATAAATGTAATATAGGGAATGAAATAATTTTTTGATATTGGAGGTATTGTGGACCCCCTATAAAGTGCCAAGGTTTTGTAGTTGTGGTTAAAGTGTTTTTTTAAATGTAAGATTGAGTTTGGTTGGTGGGGGATATTCTAAAGTCTTTGGAATATCAAGGATAGCATGATGTCCTCACATAGTCTTAGGAAATGTCTTCTAATTTGAGGAGAACTTTAGGGACATTCCTTAGATTTGTTTGGATTGGAACACAAAGAGGGTATTTTGTTCCCTCGTCTTTTGAAAGTTCTTAGATGAGGAAAAGTGGTTAAAATCCTATAGATGTGATGTGTCATTGAGATATATTGAAAAAATATATTTTTTTTTATCAACTTTTATTCAATACATCATTCTTAAAGTAAAAAGTGATTTCGCTGAAATATTTGGACCAAATTCAAGTTTTAGATATGGAATTCAAAGTTTGATGTTATCTCTCAAATATTTTATTGGGATCTTTTACATTACAAACGCATTGTTCATTAGAGATTAAGATTTTTACAAATTTATGCTATCAATTGTTCTTATTATATGTGATCTAAGTATGTAAAGCTCATTCTAAGATTAATATGATGAAACAATCAATAATAATTTTATACCTCATTCTTATTTAAAAATGATAAATAATTGAGAATTTCTACATTACAAACTCATTGTTTGTGAGAGATTAAGATTGTTACAAGTTTATACTATCAATTGTTCTTAAACTCAAAACAGACCTAAAAAATAAAAAATGAAACAACTTCATCAAAGAAATGAAAAAAAACCATCACAAACATCTCAAAAAACTCAATAAAGCTATTTTATTATTTGGCCCCCTTTTATTAGTGTTTTTTAATTATAATATCAAATTTATAAGTAGTAAACTGTTGTAGGAATTTTGTTTGCAATATCATTTTTAGAAATTGGTTTCAATTTTTAAATTTTTTATTTATCATTGTAGATCCAATTTATGGCTGTAAAATTGATCCATAGTAGTTCTTAATTATAGATTTAAATCATATAAATTTAAACTTTCAAAATTTACATTTACATCTTGTCAACCATTGATGTTCAATCTAGTGTAGTTTTTGTGTTGATTCAAATGTGGTACATTGTTGTATTTATCATTCATTTATTCATTTCAAATCATTGGGAACATCTTAGCAATCTAATGATAAAGGAATAATCAAATAACATCAATAGCACCATGCAATATTATTAAAAGATACATCATCTTAGGTTAATTGAACGCTTGATTATTGTTCTCAACCATTATTCTTGTTATAATCACTTCATCTAGGATTTTGACTTAAGAGGACATGACCCTCATGATTAAGTAGATTCCCCAAGTGTGTGTAAACACCACCTATTCCTTATTAATATTTACACATCAAAAGATCAAGGTGAAGTGTTTTCAATCAACTACATTTATGTCAATTCATTTTTGCTGATATAGGTTTAAGTCTATGTGCCAACTCAATTTTGTACGCATGGATCTAAGCTAGAGCAACATATAATCAATTTATAAATATTGAAATATATTTTTAATCAATACCTTAAAATTCTAGCATTTAATGGTTAATGAATTCTTAACATCTTTAATATCACTTTTTTATCTTCAAAATTTAACCGTGTTGTATTTTGTTCATTTAAATTTCATATTTATAATTTCATTAATTTAGCTCTTCAATCCTTTATTTCATTATTTGCTCTAGGTAAATTGTAATGGTATAACAATTATTTTTCATTACATTTTTTGAGAACCTAAATTTCTTACACAATAATGTGTTTTTTCAACTTGGTAGCTTTGATCTACTTCAAGTGCAAGTTTGGGTTACCATAAAAAATAATATTGTTCCATAGGAGAACAATAAATGGTACCCTAGACATCCTTCACAACATAGGTAGGTGATCCTTTAGTGCAATGATCTCTTCATAAATCACATCTTTAAACTTTTCCTTGGCACTAGATCCAATGCTTACCTTGTAATAGCATTAGATGAATTCTTTGATCAACCTTTCTCCTTGGGACTCCAAGGTGTAGTTGTACTCACCACTCCTCCTACATTACTTTGTTGAGATCCTCTACCCAATGTTACTAAGAGGTTTGGGCTAGTGCATTTGAGTCCACTAGGCTCATGAGGTATTCAATGTATATAGATAACTCGCCCTAGTTACAAAACAATTGGTTTTCCTAATAACATTGCATCTTTTGTACTATCTTAATCAACTAGACATATTCTATCTAATTTGGAAGTGCCAACTTCAAAGCCTTACCATCCATAATCATGGCAACAACTCTATATCATGATTTATACTTACACTAAAATATGGTATTCTCATAATTTTAGGAGATCATCCCTAGTCCCAAACCTAAACATCGAGGACTCATTCATAATGACCCTTCGTACAGATTACTTCCTAAGAAATAGAGGCTTTACAATCCATAAACTAATAACATAAAGTCATCATCCTCAAATTTGGGATTAACACAAATCTATATAGTGACACATCACATTTACACATTATGATTATCTTATATGTATACAAAACATGTACACAATGTGACTAATTCATGCATACATTATATAAATTAAATGTGATAACTCATGGATGCATAAAATATAGATATTGCAAATTGATCATGCATGCATCACATAAACATAGGGTGACTAGCTCATGAACACAGCACATTTTCCCCATGAAACTAGCTTATCCATACATCACATATATACACGATGAGTAGCCCATCCATAGATACACATACAAAATATGAATAACTCATGCATTATCACATATGCATTGTGTGGCTTGCTCATGCATACAACGCACATACGCAATGTGAATAACTCAATATCATTATATGTACACAAGTGACCAACCAACAAAAAGATGTGGTTAGAACCTTACTACAAGTAACTTCCCCTTTACTAGTTCTCTAATGCATAATCCCTTAAATACATCCCAACCAAAAATAATATTAGTTCACCCTATACTACACTATGGGTCCCATCATTTATACCAGCTCACTACCAACTATAAAGGCAAGTGAGCATCCTTACTGATAGGTCCAAATATTAGCTCATTTTCTATTGTTTTCATACATATTTTGAGAAACTTTTAGATATACTTTCCAAACAATGCTCCTATATTATACTAGATCCTTTCATACTTATTATGTAGACTTGAACCTAAAAAATATTGATGGAAATATGGTTATGGTATCATAAGTATTGCATGGTTTATATGTAGATATGTATGAATGTGGATTAAATTCTATGCTTTAATTTTGATAGTTAGCCTTGTGTACATGCTTTGTAAATTAACCTCTTTGCAGACAATGAGGAACTATAGCATGTAGCAGTTGCAGGATGAACCTGCAACAAAAGGAACACTAGGACAACAAAACAAGTGAGTTCCAGATTAAGTTGAATGTGATGATTGTTGATTAAAGGCACTTGATGAAGGTTGAACATGTCTTATTTTAACTAGTTAATTATCATTGAAGAAGAGGTATCCTTTACTGATAGGATTTTGACAAATGTTTGTATGTTTACATGAAATTCTGTTTTAACTAAATTTTAGTCCTATTAGGATTCTTTTTCCTTTCCTGTTATAGGTTGAATAATTTAGTCTTAACTCTATGCTCTAATATCTAGGAGTGGAGTTGGTGATTTCAATTAAGTTGTTGCTTTGAATAAGATTCCCTCAAGCTTGTATATAGTTGATGGTTGAATCTGTAGATAAGTTAGTTGGTTTTTCAATTTTATGTTACTAGTTATTTTCAGTTTCAAAGACATCATAAACATTCAAAATGATTGAATACAATATGTGAGAAGATCTTATGTAATCTTTCATGATATGCAATGAATTGAGTTAATTTCATGGGATGCATAAAATTTGTTAGTTAGATTTGGGTTTAGTTAAAGTGAGAATAACCACTTGAGTAGGCCACTCAAGGTATTATTCCTCACTTCATTTTTTTAGTTGTTTATTTCTATTTAATAGTTATTTTTTGTTTATCATTACTTCATGAATTATATGCAAGTTAAACTAGAATCTTATACTTTTCTTATTGATAATGAATTCTCATGAATATGCATGTAATGGTTAACCAGTAGTACTCCAGATGTTAAGTTAGTTGAGTCAGTAGTTTTATCAATTTTGAGTTGTCACAGTATTATTTTATTAGTTACAGTTTAAGTTGTAGGTACCCATAGCAACTAGTTCTGGTTTATGTCTTTACTATTTTATAATTCTGTGAATTTTCAACAACTAGAATAACTTGAAAAGGGTAGCTTAAGTAGTTTTGAGTCTCTGAAGGCATATATAATGTTGCACCATCACAAGCTTACAAATCCTAGGTTGACATTTTAATGTAGTCTTAACAATGTTTGATGGATTGTTCAGTCAAATAAACCTTTGAATTATGTAGGCTCTACCAAGTTTACAATATGTTATTTTAGACTCTACACTTACTACTTGTGGTAATCACCAAAAAATGCACACTATAACAACAAAAAACACATTTAGCCATTAATAACATTTTCATAGATGGTTGAACCATTGAAGGCAATGGATGTTAATAGATATGATACCAATGCCACTAGTGAAAGCTAGTTAAGCCATGTCATAACATGGGAATATCTTAGCATCCATCAACTACATTCCATCAGTGATAGTTAAACTCTAAGGTATGGAAATTACTCTTAACATATTTCACCTACATAATACTAGTGATATCCAATAAAACTACTTGTGTATCATAACATACATAGCTCCTAGGATATTGTATCTCTAGAATATTGGTGAACGATGTCTAATCCTTGATATATTTTGAATAAATATATAGCATCAATTGCCTACGTAGTATTGGTGATAGCCAACTACCCATGTACCTATATCAGACTCGACTCTAACATGTGGGTCCATCTTATATAGTCAAGTATGCATAATCAAGATATCACAAGGATCCACAAGCACTTGGTAGGTTGTATTTTTTACATACAAACATTTTAAAGTGATCAATAAATCTATACACATAGTCTCATATGTTTCTAAAAGCTATAAATACACCATGTTCAACAATGCTCACTATTACTTTTCCACTATTTGTAATGGAAATTATAAGGAGATATATATTAAACTCAACATATATCCATGATAATTAATATTTATAGTAGCTAGATCATCCACACATATTAAGGGTTGTTCAAACCATTAGATGAGAATGGATTTATTCAACATAATCCATAAACACAAAGTTTGTAGGTTCCTATAACTCATTCATAGCAATGTCATATCTAAGTTTATCATTCACTTATTTCTTGGAAGAATAGAACTCACTAAGTCTTCAACCTAACATATACCTTCCTATACTTCTCAATGAGCCAAGACACACTGTCATAGTGTTCAACACATAAATTCTAATTATTTTAGTTCTAATAGGTCTAGAGGCATTCTCATACATTCAAATTAGAAATAGACCATAGAAGTGAGATAGTATATGAGGAAGACCATAAAAGGGATTAAATCCATCTAGTGCAACAAATCACCATTTACCAATGGCCAATCCAAAATATTCATTGTTCCAAAAAATTTATTAATTGATAACAAAATTCAAAATTCCTAGATTATTATTCCATATCTCAACGAAGTTCCATTAAATGTTTCCCAAAAAATAAAAATTCTTACTAGTATTAAAAAATCTAAGCATGTCCCTAGTTTAGTGAACATATCCTAAAGAATTTTCATACAACGGCATCAAGATCTCAAATTAATCCTCACCCTATTATAATTCATAACTCAACATGAATCTCCTAGAGTCCCTTACAAAATCATCTCATTAACACATGGGATAGGTTGATTACTTATAAATAATAAACAATCAAACTATGACCATTTCATAAAACTCATAATGCTCAAAATTCTAAAGTAATCACCAATTCAAGTCTCCACACATACCCATTAGGATAAATAGCTCGTTTTATACTAGATCTCTTTAAACTCTTTCAAATTTCCCACCTGGTATGGAATGTTTCATTTATTTATGTCAAAATTTATGATAATTATTATATCATCCCATGTTAAGTATACGATTGTATACATATATATAGCTCAACTAACACTAATACCCACATTATATGAAAATATTATTATAAAAAAATAGGTTTCATTGTCCCGCCCAATTTGATACTTACAATTATTAACGTTACAACAATCAAATCCATAATGTATATTAATCAATATAAGATAGGCATGGTCGTATCAAAGCATAGCAAAAATGAAAGAGTTAATACATTGTCACAATACAAAATGTATGCAAACATGCTTTTATGTCTCCAAGTGGAGTCCTCACATAATATGATCAATGATATCAAGTATCATAATCATATTATATTATATATCTTTCTTGACAAATCATATCATGCATCAAGAAGCACACACAAGAATCATCTAAGGTTCAAGGGACATACAATAGTAATTATAAACTTTCTTTAGACATGATTGATACTTAATTCATATCAAGATAGTGGGAAACACTATATCCATTAGATCACCATATGAAGATATATGCCCAATAATTTTACTAATAATAATATTCTAAACTTTGTAATTTTGTATTCCCCTACAGGGAAAACCAACTTATTATATTGGTATAGGGTAAAAGTACAAACCTGTGTCACACTTTATAAAGGAATCATCCAACATGAGAAAAAGTTCTCAACTTCAATCGCATAATTTAGTGGTATTTATTTTTTGAATTTCAAAATGATGTAAACTAATAAAATGTAGAAATTTTGTTGAAGTTTATTCCTATAATTTTTCAATTTAAAAAAAAATGATATTATTTTATCAATTTAAAAGCAGATTTTGTTATGCTGAAAATTTCAAGAAAAAGTGACGTTTAGTTGACATCAAGAAACAAATTGGTGTAGGTGCACCTTTTGAAAGAGCATGCCTCCATGAGGCCAAATGTATAATTTTGAGTTTGTATAGGAATTTTAAGTTGTAATAAGGCTTTATTAGCCATTCTTGAGGTTGTAATAGTCCTAGGAAGTTATTTTAGGGAAAAATTGTGAAATTGCAAAATCTTGACAAAAGTTGTCAATCAAAATTGTAAAACATGCAAAAATTGTAAAGGCATGGAATGCCAAGAGTCAAGGGAGTTAAAGAGGTTGTTTAGGCACTTGAGGGAGTCGAAAATTTTGAATTTTTTTTTAAAAGGATGTGATTCATCGTTGTAGGTTGTTGTTGATTTTGTAAAGGAGAAATCAATAAAAGTTCATTATTTCCTGTTATTTATGAGTTTTCCTCCATTACCAGCACTATACAATTTCGTACAGGTGGTACAACAAATTTAAAGCATATGAACTAAAAGGAATAGGTTTTTTCCACCTTCCAAAGTTGGTTTGAGTGGTTGATCTTGAGTTTTGTTCATTTAGTGAACTAATTTCTCTAGGCAGTCAGGAAAACAAGGGTAAGAGTTTTGTTGAGAAAATGAACTCAAAAGTCCATTCCACCTTTCTGCAACCACTGTTTCTTGGTGGAATGGACTTGTATAATGTAGGGTTAGGTATAGGAATAAAGGAATTGGTTTCGTGAAGGTTTTGAGAGAGATTTCCACGCTGCCTTGTAGCATAAACAAAATTTTTGTGCCTTTTAGACAAGGCTAGAGAGTGTGATTTTGAGAAGTTGATTTAGGACTTGTTAGAGCTTAATGAGAAATGAGTAAGCAAATGTATTTGAAGGTGTTTAAGAGATCTGAGAGGTTGTAAGTGGTCAAAGGAGTGAAATAGTGAGAAACCCTTGGTGAAAGGGGGTGGAAACAAGTGAAATGTGAGAGGTTTATGAAGGAAGTGGCCTAAAGGCTTGAGGGAAGCATAAGAGAATGATAAAATAAGCATGTGTAGGCATAAATAAGCCTGACTAAAGTGGTTTCAAGTTGGAGAGTGATCAAGGTATATGTTTTTCAATAAGCCCTAGTTAAAAGAGGAAAAAGTGAGGGTTTTGTATATAAGGGCCTTAATAGGTGAGTGGAGACCTTAAAGTGGAATATTTTGTGGTTTTGTAGGCTGTCCTTTGAATGTTTGGAGGTTCCAAGTGTTGGATGATATTTTTGAGGTGAGTTGCTTTGAAAAAGAGGCCTAATTCAACGTAAAAAGCCAAATTTGGGCTAATTGTTCCAAAAGAGTTGGAGTTGAGTTTTAGGTATGTGGAAGATGACCTTAAAGGGTGACTAAATTGGTAATTGAAAGGGAAGGTTGTTTTGAAAAGTTGTGAGTTAAGTGAAGAAAAGTTGTCTTGTTGACCTATTAAGAAGACCTAGGGAAAAGTTGGAAAAAATAAGCAAAGAATTGAATTGCAAGAGACAAGTGGTTTGAATCCTTTGGAATGGTGAAGACAAGTTATTTGAGTACCCTGCATTGCATCACAAATAGAAAAAAAATCATTTTCTCCTGATTTTTTTTCCTAGATAGCTAACTTCAATATCTAGGGTGTGGAATTTTTTTTTTTAATTTTGATGTATATTTTTCTCGTAATAACATTTTAAAGTCAAACTAACCTAAATTTGATAGTTTTCAATTGATGTCAACTATTGTTTTTTTTTTCATTTTCAAAAAATAAAATATACCCTTTTGAAGAGGATCGTCTCCTCTAGGGCATCATATATTTTCCAATTTGTTTTATGATGATTTACTATTTTTTATTTAATTTCAACCGAGCCTCTTTTTGGCTTTAAACAACCTACTTGCAATATTTTTAAATGTTTATATACTAAAACTAATATTATATATATATATATATTTGGATTCAACACTGTGAGCTCTACAAAAAGGTTTTTTTATTTTTTATTTTAAAAAAAAAATTGATTGAAGAAATATATAGTAGAGTTGAGAATTTCTGGAAATTTGAGAAAATGGTGACTTTGCTGCCATGTCACTTTCCATGTGGATATATTTAGCCGAATAGGATTCAACCGAATCCTAGTCAGCCGAATAGTGTCTGGTTAAACCATATTCGGTCAAATATTGTTTGACCGAATTGTATTTGGTCGAAATGCTGATTTTTTCAAATTTGTGTTTTTGATTGTTTCCATTTTCATCGAATTTCTTTCCATTTTCATCAAATTTCTACTGAAACATAAAATGGTCGACTTTTTGATTTTAAAAAAAAAAAAGATTTCTCCCATTTTTCGTCCAATTTTTATTGAAATAACTATTTAAGTTAGCTTTTATTAGTCTATTTTTTAAGTTTTTTCCATTTTTTCTCCACTTTTTAATGAATTAACTATTTCTTATTTTAAAAAAAAAACTTTTATGATTTACTTTTTGCTCTTAAATCACTGAGCATTTAATACTGAACAATTGATACTTTTCTAATTATTTGCATTTGTCACGGGCTATCTAGTTGAATAGGAAAATCAAGCATCTAAAACAAAAGATTTGGTAATTTTCTTTAATTTATTTTTTGTTTTGATGCTTATATGTTCATTGATAGATTATTTTATATTCATGCTTATATTTTCAGTGTTTTACTATGAATATTTTGAGCTAACACTTGGACTAACAAGTGGTGTAGTTGTCGACTATCGAAGACTAATATTGAAAAACTATTAATCTATGGTTTTGCAGGATGTTTGGCCAAAGACTTTTTATTTTTCCACTAATTTAGGCACAGAAGTTAGATTAGAGGGTAAATGAACTTGCTTTTTGTGCCTGGAAGGATATAATAGACGTATGCTCACCCCTTGCTCCATACACTTGTCAAAGAAAGGAGGCATGAAATTACTAACAACATTTTGCAGGGTGTTTGTTGAAGACTTGATTTTGAAACCTATTGTCTTTTAGCTTAGAACACATTTCAATTGGTACTTTAAAACAAACAATTGTCTTCCACCATATAGATTTAACTCTAGGGGATGAATGAACACTATTTTTTATGCTTGAGATGGTAGGGAGTATGCTCTCACCTTGTGTGAACTTGGTGATCAGAAACCAAACCAATCATTTTTGTATGTGTTTAATCCTTTAGAGGGCCTGCCTTGTTGTGAAAAATTACTCATCCCAAGGGAATGACCCAATCAATAACAGGATAAATCCAAGCTACTTCCAACCAATATATAAAATGGGTACTTGAGGAAAGTTCAAGTACCATGAGTGTGGATGTGTTATGACAACAAGTGAGTCCCCATAAAACCTATAGAGCATAACCTCTGTAGGCTAGGAATCCTCCTTATCGTAGCTAATCTTGCCACATGTATAACCACTTGAATAGATGCCCTTACTAGACACCTCTTGTTGTAGTTGCCAAAATCCCTCTATTTGTTGGTGCAAGAGGTCAAACCTTTGAAGTCTTCCCACATACTTGTGGTTTTTAGTAGAGATGAAGATTTTATCATGGGAGATTCATGAGAACTCAAAGCTTGGTTGACCCGAGAAGTGAGTGTCGTGTAAGGGGGGCCAGTGTGGCCAAGCTTCTAAGTTATCCGCTAAGAATAAGCACAGCTGGAGAAATCCAAGAGGGAACTCAGTGAATATTTTCCTTGCCAACCCTAGGGTTGTACATGATTGTTTTCATCTTGAATCAAGAACAAACTGAATTTTTTTTTATCTGATATGTCTTGCGTGTGTGTTCAAAAATAACTCTCAACCAAACATCACACTTAGTAATTTACAACATTTCAAGCTTTGCAAATCCCAAGACATAAAAAAAATTCAAAACTTTGACCCCCTAGGGCTCCCTGGTTTAGTCTGACATAATTTGTAACTCTATTGCCTCTTGATCACCAATTACACCTTCACACCTAAAAAACCTATTCCTCACCCTCCCCCACCATCCAAATTTTCCCTTATAATCACCTATTATCTTCACACCTTGTCTTGATATCATTCCCTCTCCACCACATCATTAGTTTCTTCACCATTATCATCCAAAATCAACCTTAAGATCTATCCCAAAAATCAACATTTATCATGTCACCACTTTGCAAACCAAATTTTTCACTAGGAAACAATCTAGATCTCTCATCACCCTTCCTAATCTTAGGGTAGTTTAAGAACTTGCCTATCTTAAGTTGCATCTTTGTTAATTTAGCTTAAGGAGTGGCTACCTTTTTGCTAAATTTTTCAAAATCATCTTTTATCTACCCTTGCTTAGAGACTTTCCTATCCTAAGTAAGAAAATCCTAAATCATCCATCCTAAGGATTTAGATTACACCTTTTGATCATAAGCCTTGGTTGTTTGTACCATCAATTGAACCAATCATCCCATCAATCCCAACAAAAAATCCTTAATCACATCATCAAAAAATCAATCCTAAGGTCATCCTAGAACCCACAATCTGGTCCAAGGTCCACATCTTTAATCTCTTAAAGAATTCTCTCCTTACATTCCAATCATCTCGTGGGACCACAACTAATTATTGCCAATATTCCCTCTTCCACTAACATAAATCAACCAGTGTCCCCCCATTAACAAACACAACCTCTTCCATAAACACAATCTCATCCAACGCCAACCGACCACTTTCCTCAAGTACCAGAAAACCTCTCATCATAAATACCAATGTCCCTCTTTACACAAACATAACACAACCCCTAAATAACCTACCCCCACTTTCATCACACCTAAGGGTCACTATTCCCCCCAATGCTAGTATCACTTATGCCCCCACCAACCCAACTATAACCACACAATCTCACCCCACCTCATATATTCATGCCAATTATATCACCCCACAAAACACATCCCAACCCCCTAATAACAAACTACTTCCCCCACCCCCTAACAATCCAAATCATAAAAAAAAAATCACCTATAACCAACCCTACCCCTTAATAATTTTGATTGTGCCAAGGACTTGCTAATAGTTTCCCAAAATGAGACACTTGCCTCCTTTGGACACAGATAATCAAACAAATGACATGAATAACATCAAAGAATAATATAAACAAGCTATTATAGATCAAGTTAAAGAAGAAGATACAAAAGCTACCATGGATCAAATCGATATCCTGAATGATCAAGAAGAGTTGAGCAGGATGAATGATAAGGAAAAAATATCCTATCAACTAGGATCATCCACTTTTATCAAATTAGGCTTTCTCATAGAGGAGAAGATTTCAAACAACAGTTTCCACATACATAATGATGGGTTTACATCTTGTTTTCACAGTAAAAAATAGTCATACCTCCATGATATTAGGGGACACTTTATCCAATACAAACATCAAAAATTTTGAATGCACATTATTTTTGTATGCAGCTGAAGTCAAACCTGGCCAATTTTTGATGTGGAATAAAAAGACAAGAACAAGGTTGTATGATCGAAAAAGAGATAGTAGAAATGTGAATGAAGGAACATCTTTTGAAGAAGAACCCATGGAAATTGTTGATGACCAAGGAGTACAAGTACCAGGACAAACTGAAGGTGGTCATAGAAATATTTTCCTTGGTATGGAAAATCTTATAGCAATGGATGAGGAATCCCTTTTTAATAATATTTCATCTAAAGATATGTTATTTGAAAGCACAATAAAATTACACTGTAAAAGAATATGGGATGAATATTTTGAAGAAAAGTCTATAGTTGGAAGAGTGCAGTTATTTGCAAAATTATTTAGGAGGAAAGAAATGACCTCTGTTTTGGATTTGTTAGGGGTTGATAATAAGAAAAATTCACCAGGATCATTAAAGAAAACAATTGTTGAAAACCTGCAAGAACCATTGAATTCTATTGAAAACAAGAGTCGAGCTGTCGATTTAAGTGTTGCATGTAGAGCATTGATGATGGTAATTTCTAGTAAGAAATTAACACATAGAAGACAAGTTAAAGTAGATTCTAAATTACTCAATGTTTCTAGGAGAACTGCTAAAATATATATCAAAAAGAGAAATATATTGGATGGAAATATTGAGAATAATTGGGTAAATATTTGCAGGGTTCCTCGAAAAGATAAAATCTCAGAAGATGTAAAGGAATAGGTGATTGAATATTGGACTATCCACTCTCATGTTTCTTCCAATAGAAGGGACACTATACAAATAAAAGGTGTAGATGGTAAAAAAATTTCACATCCGAAACCATTTATAGATACAACTCAAAGTGAGCTTTTTGAAGCATTCAAGCAAGAATTTTCAGATGTGAAGATTTATCAAAGGATGTTTGAGAGACTATGACCAATTTTTGTACATATAAATAAGATATGTGAGACTTTTTGTTGTCGAAATCATGTTGAATTTCATCTACACCTTCAAACATATAGAAAAGCTATGGAAGTAATCAATCCAAATATAGTCATCCCTGGAAGTACAACACAATTTGTGAAGTCTCTTCTATGTGAAAAATCAAAAGATTCAGATGAATTGAAAGTGTAGTGTATTAAAAATATATGTAATGAATGTGGAAATTTGAAGAATCTTTTATAGGTTGACAATATTGATCATTTAATGCAAGTTATGTGGAAGAGATTTGAATATGAGAAATACTCAACAAAGTCGGGAGTTGAGACCAAAAAAATTGTTCTCAAAGAGAGTGAGTTACCTTACAATGAGTTTATGAACAAATTTTGCAATATCATATATCCACATATTCAACATTGTCATGGTGCTAGATGGAAAGCTAAGCAATTGCGTGACTGAAAGAATTGCTTTCCAACGGGTTGTATTCTCTCTATTGTTGATTTCTCTGAGAACTATACATTTAGTCCTCAAACTGAAATCCAAAGTCAATATTATCATTCAGAGCAAGTTGCAATATTTGTACAAGTTTGTTATATGCATGTCGAAGAACATCTGGATGGTCTACAAAGTAGCAAAGATGAATGAATTATCATCAAAGAGGTTCACTTTTATATAAGTGATGATATAGGGCATGATAGAAGCTATGTAGCCCATTGTTTTGCAATGTTTTTTGAAGACTTGAGACGATGTCAAATAGATGCTTCACAACAATGGATATGGTCTGATGGATGTGCTGGTAAGTGTTGGTTTTTTTTTTTGAAATTATATGCTTATTTGTTTACTTAACTTGTTTAGACTTAATTAGTTGTACACATATAGTTTATTTTTACTATCTTGGTTTAAATGAAATTGGTTGTAATGTCACAGAACAAATTAATTCTACAAAATCTTTTAATTGGTTAAGCCAAAAACATATTAGATGCGACATAAATTTTTTGTGGAATTTCTATGAGAGTGGATATGGAAAAGGAGAGCATGATGGAGTTGGAGCATGTGTGAAGCGTGCACTTTTCCAACACAAACTTGTAGGTAACACCATATGGATTTTTAGAAAAAATCTAATTATGTTTTTTGAGATCGTCTTTTCTTTTCAACTATAAAACCTCTTAACTTGAAATTTCACCAACATGAACTTATAGGTAATGCCATAAGGAATGCACATGAAATTGTTGAATGGTGCAAAATTCATTTTGCTGCCCATGACTCAATATACAACACATGATATTTTTGGGAAGTTAAAGGTACATAAATGAATTTGTTTTATGAATTTCAATGTGTACATGAATTGAATTTTCAATTTTATACACTTTTTAATTGGATGTTTGAAATTTATAGATATTGATCGATCAACTCTTACTAATTTTCAAACAATTAGTGGTATTAGAAGTTTGCATCAAATCATGACAGTAGGACATAGTAGGCCTCCAATAATTCAAGTGAGAGAAAAATCATGTTTTTGTGTTGATTGCATTGAGAACAATGCAAATACTCTACAATGTGAGAATATTAGAGATGGGTATGTTTCACAATGGGAAATAAAACAATTAGTGGACACATCAAACCCTTTTGAAGATAATGACATTGTAGATATCTATGATCCTTTGTATTTAGCTAATTACGAACGTGTATCAGATTTAGTTGTTACAGGTAAATTTTAAATTTTTAAATTGAATTTTATTTCTTACAATTGATTTAAATATTCTACCTAAGTTGAGAATGGTTTACTACATGGTGTGTACTAGAGATATTTTTGTTGTTCTTGCAGATCCTGACAATGTAGAAGGTGTAGATTACTATCTACTAAGATGTATGCAACCAAAATGCAAATTGTCATAATTAATGACAGATGGTGATGGACAAGAGTATCCTACTCGATCAATGGTTGTTGAAGGCACATACTATCAACAAACAAAGATAGATACAAATGGCATTATATTTATTGATTATATGCCAGGTCAAAAGGTTTTACATTATAGTCATTTAATTATAGCAACAAGATTAAATCTTGAAACTTTACCAAAAAGAGGGTGTGCCAAACAAAGGTGGAGGTTGCCTATTGAAGACCATGAAAAGATTTTGGAGATAATAAAAGATAGAGAGGATCCAGATTATATGTACCAAGAACTTTAAGATATTTTTGTACATTTATATTTTTTATGACAATACATACATGTAACATTTGGGGATGAGGTCCCTCATTTGTGACCTCATTGGTTCATAGCTCCAGGTCAAAAGCGTTTACCCCTTGAATAAAAATAAAACATATGGACCTAAATTTGAAAATATTTTTATTTTATGTTGAATTCAAATAATTTCATTCAATAGTAGCCCATGAAGCTTTCTTTTTTGTGATCTTATTTGCCTATAAAGCTTTCTTAAGGTGATCTTATTTGCCTATAAAGTTTTCTTAAGGTCAGTTTAACCGCATGTTTGTGGATATCTTTGGTGCATAATTATAACACATAATTTTAATCTTACTTTTGATGATATACAAAACACTATAGTTGAGAACACTCTTCACTTAATTCCTAAAACCCTTCCCTTCCTATGTTGCATTGTGAATCACAAACACATACTTGTTAGCTCATCGAAATAAATGTAACATCATAGTATTAGAGACAAAATAGTACAATTTATAAATAACTTTCTCATTTTCAAGTGAATTTTATTTATTTGTAAATCTAAATATGAAATTTAAGTTTTGGTTAAAAATAAATATTTAATCCTTTATTAAGCTCAAGCACCTTAGTTAAAATGGAATTTCACTTGATTTAGTAAAGTAAAAAAGAATTTGTGAAGTATGGTATACAAATCATTATTTAAGTTTTAATTAGACTAGCTATAAGAGACCTTCAGTTATGTGTCTAGATTTAATCCAATTGCATAACTTTGTTATATAATCACCATCACTTACTTCCCTACAAAACATATTTCTAGAATAAATAATTTCTAAGTTGGAGGATTCCAAATTTTATACCATTAAATTTTCTACCCATAACCAATGAAAAAAATATACTTTGAAATCTAACTTAGAGCATTTTTTTCTAGGTGTTTGAGTGTAAGCCTCACAACCAAACACTTCCAAATGTGCAATTTAATATTTTTTCCCATCCATACTTTGTATGGTGTCTCTTCAACAAGGATGGAAATAGGAAACTTATTTATCAAATAACAAAAAATACTAACTTACTCCCAAATAATTTGCTTCAAATTAACACAACTTAACATATTTTTATTTATTTCCTTTAATAAATTATATTCATTATCTTAGCTACCTCATTTTTATATATATGGAGTATTTTTCTATTAAATTACAATCCAATTATGTTTGCAAAATTATTCAAATTAACTCTAAAATCCATTTTGCTATGAGAATTTAACTTTATTTTGCTTATGAAACACACAATCTCACCTATATATTTATTCTTCAATGTTTTTTATCCTTTCTCACCTAGATGTGGTTTGATCTTTGATGTCAAAACATTGACATATCAACTAGTTCATTACATGATCAAAATTCATGGCATTGTTAGATTAAGTAGTACCATCCAATCCAAATAAATTACCATGCCTAATACCCTTTCCTAAAACCAAATCTCCCCTAACCAATTTTTAACCATGATCTTATCATAAATAATATGCACAATATTATCATCCATCTTAAAATCTTAAATATGATTTTTAGCTAAACCATGATCGTGCAACACATCAGATAGTGTCTTCATTTTCCCATCACTAAAAATTAGTGTTATATTACCCTTAACAATGATCTTATGATAATTTTTTTCACCTAATTAGACCTCTCCACCATAATATTATATATATAATTTGTGTAACACTTCCTATGTGAATTCATATGAAAAGAGGCACCTAAATCAATAACTCTAAATATTATAGATTATTAAATTCTAAAATATTTTTAATTAGTGATGAACTATAATTTTCAAGCATAGAAATGGGTTCAAAAAATTTCAAGCAAGATGAGACAATAACTTTGAGTGAATTTATAGTGAATGCGGAAGTTACATATTCTTAATTTTTAATGCAACATGAAAATTAAATAAAAAATATGATTATTTTAGGGTTTTTTAATATTAATATTATTTTTATTGTTAAATGTTAAATAATTGATGTGTAAATAGTTGTCAAAACCATTTAGAACATAGTTGGTAAATTAGCCTTAGAACATATTCAACCTGCCATTCCCAACTACCTTATTGAACCAAAAATCATTAAATTAATTCAATTTTTTATAGATTAAAAGTGAACAATCTAATATTAAATTTTCCAAACTCAAAACCCTAATTATCTTCAAGAATTTCTATTTCTATAATAAGATAAACCATAATGTGAAAACATAATGTAAAATGTATATATATATATATTGTAAAACATAATAAGATGAACCATAATGTGAAACCATAATGTAAAATGTATATACTACAAAACATAATAAGATGAACCATAATGTGAAACCATAATGTGAAATACATATAATGTGAAGATCATCATCTAAGAACCATAATGTGACAAATAACAATATAAAATGTATAACAAATCATGTATCTACATGTAAAATAAATCAAAGTGGAGGATGCCTAATATGACTGTGGATCGATCTCTATCTTGAACCCTGTTTGGATCCATGTCCTAATTCTCTAGATCCGTGGCCCAATGCCTCTCTCGATCCTTGTCTCGATCCAATTGTGAGATGGTTACATGAACTAAATTTATTTTATTTGCAAATTGTATCAAAGAGTCCACTTTTTCAAGCCTCTTACAACTTACAATCAAGTTCCCTTCCTTTTGCAATTAGTTAAATGCAATAGGAAAATATAATGAGGGTGCTCTTTTGATCTTCTTTTTTAGCAAATCCTTTTTATACTTATTTTTTAAGTTTTTCTGCTTGTTCTTTTAATACAAATCCTACTGAACACATGTCACTGAGATAATTTCATCACCTTTTATAGCCAAACATTGGAGCTTAAATTATCTGCATGTGAAAGGTAAACTACTGATGTTCCACTATTAGTTACAATAGATGGGTTTTTGTATGTTAGAAAGGGTGAATGAGTTGTGAAGAGCATAAAGCACTAGAGAATTGAATGCCATTAGAGATAGGATTTATGAGGGGAACATAAAGAGGTGACATGATAAGGTTAGGTTTAGAGATGTATGGAACAATGGAGTTCTTTTGAGGAGATGGAGATTTTTCTATTTCTTGTTGATGACCTTCATAAGGAGTAGAAACATGATTGATAAGAAAATATGAGCCATTAGAAAGACCCATCTAGATAGGTGCAAGGATACTATGGATTTCCATATTGGAATGAAATAGATCAAGTCATGCATATAGCTTCTCTTGAGTTTTCTTCTTCATTGTCAAACAATATTGTCAAATAGTAGAAAGTGTTGTACATAAGTGGTTACAATATGCAAAGAAAAAAGGAACCAACCAACAACTCCTCACCCTCATATGCATTCCAAAGGTTTAATATTCTTTGTTAAAAATAATCAAATATAAGAAAAAACAAAATTATAAATTCACACTAGAGTTAATTATTTCTATAACATTGTTATAATATTGTAAAAGTGAAAATTGTATACCTTGCACTTTTCCACTTTCATTTTGGACTTAGATTGACCAAGTTGTCCCTAATAATGAATAGCATATAAGTGACATTTTTCGTATCAAATTCGGCAAAGAACTTGAACCTAACTTGTTCATATCCTCACACATCCTAATAGTCTAGGCTCAATTTATGTTTTACCCTTTCCATCATCTAGGTCAAATATGGGGGTGCAAAGATGAACTTGGTTCAAATATGCAACACAAAATTGAAACTTAATATTTTTAATTCAAATTTAATATTTTTACTCATTACTTGTTGATTTTAGTTCACAATATGTTATTTGTGTGCTATACATTGTATAAAAGGACAAAACCAAATTCATTATTAGGGCATGCTAGAATCTACGAATCAATTAAAGTGTTTTGTTCTATATTATATCATCATAATCAAAGCATATACCAACATGCCATCAACATACACGTCCTAAAAATATTACATGATTTTTTTGGATTCAATCTTGTTCAAACTATTGATTCAAATCAAAGAGGCTTAACATATGGAGAAAATTCTCAATTAGTAAGCTCCTAGAGTTGTTTGTAAACATTGTCAATCTTTAGATATATGTCTAAAATGTCAAGATGAATGAAAATATGAAATATAGAGACAAATAGGTTTAATTCACATACATAGGTCAAATTTGAGCATAGTGTTGAATTCATACTATGGGAGTTCGTTTTCACAATCATGGAAATGACTTAGAAAAACAAAGATAGGTTTTTAGTTTGGCATGTGTCCTTTGATAGAGTACCAATCATTAAACACAATAAGTCACAAAATACACTATGTCATGATATTTTACATCAAACCTAAGGCTAAGTATTTTTCATACATATTATATTCTTGTTTATTGCTTTTGTGGCATAGTGTATTTTGTGACTTATTCATTTTTATTTCCAATTATTATATTCCTTTTTATCTACTCCTCTATTATGTGTTTTCTTGTCTTCCCTCTAACAAAATCAATAAAAAGGAATATTTAATTAAGTGCCAAAACAACAAATCAAAATAAATCAATAAATCATAAATAAAATAAACTAATGATAATCACGGTACTATTTTTGCCAAGTGTCAATGACATAATCTCTTTCTTTGTTTTTTTTATCAAACAACAAATTTATTAAGCTTGGAAATTTGATTTCATACTTTAACTATTCGAGAAATAGTCAATGCTTTGTAATAGAATACAATTTTTGGTAAGCCTACAACAAGTAATAAAAGCACTGGATTAACAAACTGGTGACAGTGCAAAGTTTGGTTTATGCGCTTAGACCAAGCGCTTGTTTCTTCAAGAGCTATGGTGTAAAATCATAATCTCAATACAAAATAGCTCAGGAGGCATTTACCACGAAGCTAAGCACACAAATCAGGTTAACTTTTATCAATTTTGTTACTAGATAGATTCACTCCACTTAATTAGTATTTGCAAGTTATTTTTCATACCACACAAAAAAAATATACAAACAGAGTTTAACAAACTCTAAAATGGTGTGCAATTCATATAGAATAAGGAATTATACGACTGTGGTTCAATGTCTGGAAGGTAGATCTAGGGCTTCTTGTTCCGAGCATTAAAACAATTTTGAGAAATAAATAATAGATGATCTAAAATTAACCCTTATCTTGAAAACCCTAGATAGGTGCAAGGATACTAATGCTATTTCTGAACCTATTTTGAAGTTATTGGGGCTTCTTGTTCCAAGCATTAAAAAGACCCATCTAGATAGGTGCAAGGATACTAATGTTATTTTTTAGTTCACAGCTAAGCCAAAAATTGCATGTCGTAGATTCATACCCTATTATCATATTCATAAGCAAAAATTGCATGTCGCAATTATCAAGATTCCTTACGTAGAAACTGCACATTAGAAATTTATTTTTCAATTTTTTCTAAAAAAAACATTTACAGGGAACAAAAACACCATAATTTCACAACTCAAACCCTTATATGAGTACACAAAACGACCTTATCAAAAATGACATGGGAAAAGCAATATTCGACCAAGAAAACTGCAATAAAGAAAAAACCCCCAAAAAAATCCCTAACAAACAGTTACTGCATAAGGAAGCTTAAATAAAACACATTTTTCAATTCAAACTAGTTGATCATTAAACAAAACAAGCACTTCAAAAACAAAATGCAAATAACTGAATGAATGAAACCTGGCTTCAAACTCACTTTTGTAGATGGGATCTTCATTTGAGCTGCCTCCAACCACAACTTCTTTGAGCGAACAACCAAAATGCCCAGGCCCTATATTTTTTTGTTTTTATATCCTCCTTATTCAGTTAGAAGGTATTCGGCCAAGTAGGTTTCGATTGAAATATACTCGGCCTAAATGGCTAGGCCATGTAGGCACCATGTCAACGTCATGTGGTTTTGTATGAAACCCTTTAGGCTGAAACCGGTTTGATCGAATTCGTACAGTTGGACCAAAGTGTGACTCAAGTTTGTACCTTTACCCTATAATTCATCATCTAGATTATATTTTTACTTGGTAATTATAATAAATGTGACCTTAATGGTTAGTACTTGTAATGGCTCCATATAACAATGATATATTTATAAATAAAAACATATAATCATATGATTACAATTGAACCCAAACCTTCATGTGCATGGTCATAGTAGAATACTATACATGGATAAAGTTAGTGAATTCTAGTACAAAAGGAATCCCGAGTCAATTGTGTACCCTAAATACATATAATTGGTCAATTTCACCAAAATCAACCTTGGTCATGGTTTAGTGAATAAGACATAATGATTGCATATGTAATACAATAAATTAGAATGACATATTATTATTTTACATGTTTAAATCGTATTTGGAAACAACTCACCTACACATGTGTAACTACATTACAACTATACAATAGAATACAAGCACAACTCACCAAATACCTAGAGTTCTTCAAAAATATTATCCCTTAATCTCAACTTCTAAAATATCTATGCATATATCAAGGATGATAGTAAGGCTATTAGGTTATAGTTCAATGTGATGATCTTGATATAATGTATGAATTTAAATGTTCTACTAGTTAGTCAATCAATATTCATAAATTTGATGCTCGAATCCTTATTTAACATTCTATAAAATATACACATCTATTTTCTTTCATTTTAAACATGAAGAGTGTAGTAATAGAGCACCCAGAATAAACATAAGTAGTAATTCTAATTTATAGTTCCATAGTATACTATGTACATAGTAGTAAATACATCCCTCTAATAATTTTTTTATCCTCAAGATCAAAAATAATATACTAACATCTCCCCATTTTAAATAACAAATGTAACATTTTTCAAATACTATCATGACAAAGATCTACTCACAATCCTAGTGAAATTCATACAACCAAATTCAATGAGTGTTAACTCAGTAATACCATCCATAATATCCACAACCTAAAATATTGGTCACATAAAATATAGAGATGCCATGAACATGTAAGACATTGAAAGGAGATCTAGCCTAAATGAATTTAACTAGATCAATTCTCTTTCACCATAAACATTAGAGAGCCAAAATTAACCAAGTAGTACTATTTAGCTATTGTCATCAAAGGAGAACCAAATAGGTTGGTTAGGGATTTGGTCCCTTTTTTGTGTGTGTTGTTACTAATATGATTATTTATATTAAAATAGGTGAATTAGGATCAAATGAACTAAATGTAACATAATTTCTAGAATTTACAGAATGAAATGAAAGAAATAGAAAGTGGATATGGAGAAGAGATACAAAGAGGAACTTGACATTGAAATCTGGAGAAGAATTGGCAAGATAGGGGCATTGGATGCCCTAGTCTAGAAGTGTTGCAATCTACGATTTTAGGACCTACACAGGTGTACCAGTGTTTGAAGCTCTCTAACAACAAAAATTTGAGTTCAAATCCTAATAGAGCTTGGCTAATCAATGTGACCTAATAATTTTTATGATGACTCCTTAAAACATGCATTGCAGTTTATGATCCTTGAGATGTTAAATCAACTTCAATCTATAGCAAACCTATAAACCTACAAAATAGTTAGAGGGAGAAAGGTTGTTTCATATAGGGGCTTGCCTTGGTCAAACCCTGTGTTAATGTTCCCACCTCCACAAGAGCTATGACGATAGATGATAAAGAGTGTGTTGTCTCAAGGGACTATAGGTAAGACAAATGAAAATTGATAATGAAAACATAAAAGGGGTGTCTTATTATGACTCATATTTGAAGTCCTTGTTGGATTGATGTAGAGTTGTATCAATCTCATATAGGGAGGATGAAGGAGTATCCTTAATATCCTGCAACTGTTAGTCCATATGATGATGATAATAAATAAGACTTGTATATTACAATACTTGAACATGAATTTTTATTTAGGTTACAAACTATAATTTACTATAACTATGTTGCGTATAATATTCTTTTCTTTCTTTTGATGTTGCATTAATTACTTTAGAGTTGCTAGAGAGAGATTAAGATTGATTAGAATTGATTAGCAATTAAAAAGTGTTACATCTCGTTGTGTGTTTACCTATTTACTATTACTATGAATGTTTAAAATATTGAATATATGAATGTGTTTGCAAT
>VDFB02184984.1:0-17262 GCA_007258455.2 Sequoia sempervirens | reverse complement strand
CATCACCACAGGAAAACGCCTCCGAGATAGCAAAAACTGAGAGAGGTTTTTGTAGATGGTCCCAACACGATCCCATATCCTTGTATAGAGAGTCTGTAAGCATCATGGTCTTTGAGAAATTGACCTTCAAATATTGTTGCCTTTTAGCACTTTGGACTCTTAAGGGAAATCGCCGGTCCAATGTAGCCGGTCCTATTTATGGCCCTAGAATCAGTACACATCCTCCACTTGTCTCCCTTCTTAGGTGCCAACACAACTGGAACAACACATGGACTTATGCTCTTTCTGATCAGCCCTTGGTCCAAAAGTTCTTGAACTTGCCTTGCTATCTCCTTATTCTGCTCTGGTGTCATCTTGTATGCAGCCTTGTTAGGTAGTGTTGCTCCTGGTATAAAGTCTATTTGATGACTGATTGCTCTCTTGGGTGGTAGTGTAGCTAGTGTACCTTCACAAATGATGTCCCTAAACTGATCCAACAGTCGCTTCACTTCTGCTGTCATAGGTAGCTGATTAGATAACTCCTCTTCCTTTGGCTTCAACATGATTGCATAGGCCTCTCCTTCTTCCTCCTTTATGTCCTTTAGGAATCCCTTTCCACTCATCAAAAGTGCACTAGTTTCTACCTTTTCCACTGTGTTTTCTTCTATCAAAGACTGAATTTTATAAGTCACTCCATCCTTCTTGAATGAGTACTTATTCTCCTTGCCATGGTGTACTGCCTCCCTGTCATATTGCCATGGTCTGCCAAGCAGCAAATGGCATGCATCCATTGGTAACACATCACATAGTATCTTGTCTTGATACTTTCCTATAGCAAACTCAACCCAAACTTGTTCATTGACCAATATATTCTGCCCTTTGTTCAACCAAGTAACCTTGTAAGGACACACATGGGGTATCTTGATGAGTTTCAACTTTTGTACTGCCTCCTCTGAGATGACATTATCAGTTGATCCTGAGTCTATGATGACCTTGCAAACCTTACCTTGTATCTTGCACTTGACTCTAAAAAGAGCTCTCCTTTGTTTGTGTTCATCCTCGGTAGGTGCTTTGATCAAAATCCTTCTTAACATGAGTTGTTCTCCTTTCTCTGAATCCAAACTTACTTCTGAGTTTTTAGAGCAGTCCTCTTCTTGGACATATGTAATCTTCCTCTCACCTTGTGAAGATGTTGGCTTGTCTGGACACCTATAAGCCGGATGACCCAATTGTCCACAATTGTAGCATTTCATGGAAGAAAAGTGTGAACTTCTCCCAAAGCTTCCCGATCTACCTCTTCCACCATTGTTAGAGCTTCTACCTCTATATCCCCCTCTATTATTTGCCTCATGGGATAGTTCTCCAACCTTGGAATCCCCTTGACCTTTGTTCTCATGGCTTCTTCCACCAAAACCTCCTCTATGTCCACCTCTAGAGTCTCTACCTCTTCCTTTACCTCTAGTATTGGAATCTTGTTTCTTTTTAGTTTCTCTTCCACCTTAATAGCCATTTGATAGCAGCTATGGAGGGTAGTAAGTGTGAAAAGACTCAACTCCTCTTGTATGTTCCATCTAAGACCGTTTAGATACCTAGCAACCTTGATGCTTTCAACTTCTTGCACTCTAGATCTAAGGCTTAGTTTTTGGAACTCCTCTGTATATGCAGCTACATCTAGGTCTCTTTGTCTGAGATTTTGTCTCTTCTTGTGCAATTGAATATCATAGTCTTCAGGTAGATAGTTCTCCTTCACTTTAGCCACCATAGTTTTCCAACTTCCTATGGGTTTCTTGCCTTCCTTCTCTCTTTCTTCTTGTAGAAACTTCCACCAAGTTAGTGCTTGTCCTCTTAGCCTTGATTTGGCTATCTTCACCTTTTGTGCCTCTGTAATCCCATCACATTCAAAGTGATTCTCCATTCCCTCAATCCATTCCATAACCAACTCTGCATCCATTCTTCCTGTGAACACAGGGATACCTTCAAGTGCCTTGCCACTCAAAGCCTTCAATGCTTTGAGGAAGGGTTCCTCTGCTAATGGAGGGTCAGGTTCTGGTTCTATGTCTTCCTCTATTTGATTCTTACCCTTATCTTTATCCTCTCCTAACTGTACCTTCATCTTGCTTGCAGTCTCTGCCACCTCTTCTAGTTTGTGCTTCATCTCTTCCATAGTCTCTTCAAGATTCCTATTCTTTTCTTGTTGCTCTATCAACTCTCTAGCTAGCTCTGCATTGGTCACCATGGTGTTCTCTCCTATGGATTCACTTCTTTCTGACATTCACTTCTCAATTCCCAAGCCTTGTATGGCTCTGATACCAATTTGATGGGGAGACTTACCTTTCAAGAGCACTCTTGCTCTTCCCAAGACCTATTCTCTAGTCTTCCTAGGGTATTCCTCTCTACCCTATTCAAGGATTTCTCCTAAACCCCTCTCACCTCATAAGACTCTCCACCAATTTCAAATTCTTCTCCATTACTCTCAATTCGCCACTAGGCTTCCCTAGGCTCCAAACTGACCCAAAGTGTCCTAACCACTCCAGGGGCTAGGAAAGGTTATTCTACTATCTCTTTGTTGATTTGACACCTCACTGATCCATCTCATTGGATTCTTTCACCATTCTCCCATCGCTTTCTTGAAAAACTCCATTTTAGGCCTTGTAGCCTTTTGCCCCAACTAGGCCTCCTAGAACCCGTTTTCTTGGCTTTTCTCAAAAACGGTCTTAACAACCCCAAAATATTTTTTGATATTATTTCTAGTGGTACCCTAGGCTTCAATATTTACCAGGTGTAAGGTCTCCCAAGTGGCCGTTCATATGACTGTCCTCATACCTCCCTAATTTCAAGGGTTTCAAGGGTTTTAGCTCCTTTTTCCAACTTTGAGGGCTTCAATGACCTCCTCAACTCTCCTCCTTGCACACACATGTCTGGAATACATGTTCCCACACTCCCATGCTCTTTATTGGCACAAACCAATCCATTTAGCAGCTTTCTTTACTGCTGTCCTCTCCAAGCCACTAGCCAGAATGCACTTGCACTCGCCTAGTGCTTGATAGTTTCTTCACTTCCCCTGCAAACAAAGACTCCTAAACCTGTATGTACATTATTTACATAGTCCCTAGCTTTATTCCAAGTGTCCATGAGAGGAAAGCCACGGGAACTCAAGTGGGACTCATTATTCACAAAACTGGCCCAAACCGGCAGTGAGTCCAAAAACCCAAAAACTTGCAAAACCTTAACCAGTTGGTCTAAATGACTAATATAATGCTAGGTACAGTAAGTAAATGAAACAAATGAAACACTCAAAGCATCAGGTTAGTCCTTTCAATCCATTCTTGACTGGATGAAGGCTCAAACACAAAAATGCACTCAAAAGTTGTTGAATTCCAATCACACAAAAATGCTCTCCAAGTCTCAATTCATGAAAATAAACTTCCAACCTAGGTATTAGGGTTTGGATGACCTTATATACCTTTCTCCCATGTGCTAGGACCCTTGGGTCGGACTTAGAACAACATTAATGCTATTTTTCAACTTTTAGGCCAAATTGCCAAGGCAACATTGCCAAAATGCTCAAATTGCCAAGATTTGTCTAGGAACTCATAAAGTTCAAGACTCTAAGCCAAACCTACCCTAACACACTCTTAAAAACAACCTAGGGACTTTATATCATAGTCCTTATTCCCTTGGTGGTTGGCTAGAACCACCTACAAGCCAAAAATCACTAAGATCTTCCAAAAGACCTTAAGGTGCTCCTGCACCAGTTTGGAGGATGAAACTTGTTTGGATTTGTGAGGGAAATTTCATAGAAAGGTTGCATCTATATGCCAAGCATAGTGGATTTCAGCATCCCAATATTTTTCTAAAAAAAAAATTGATCATTGTAATCTTGGTTATGAGCAAACAATTGAAGCAAAAAAATTGTAATCATCAAGTGAGTTATTTGAATTAAATACTCTATTCCAACCAACTTATATGTGTAGATCTATTTATCATATGTGAATGTTTTAGATCTAAATATCTTGTTTAAATGTTTTGGCTGATTTTCATTGAATTATTCCAAATCTAAGAAATTTGTATGAATAATTTAGTTAAGGATCATTGCATTTATCATTGAGCCTATGGTCAAATGTTCTCATCCTATGACATAAGTCTTGAATTGCTTTAATCAGTTCTGACAAGTCATGACCTCTTGATTGGGAAGGCTGTAACTCCCCCATTCATTCAGACAACCAGATGTATGTTTGTTGACAATATCAAATAAAACCTCCAGCCAGGGTCTGCTAGTGTAGGGAGAAGCAATGCATGAAATTTTCTTTTTGATTTGGGCTAAATGTGATTAGGACAGGCCCTGACAGGGTTGTATCAAAGCCCAAGAGAGAGATATGTTGAGGAAGAAAATAGAGAAATTATAGTGAAAATGTGCATTAGCATGTCTCATTTTATTTATAGAAGAAAGTACAGTGCACAACAATCAAGCAAAAGCTAAAATCCATCTATGAAATAAATTACTCACTATCAAAACTAACCTTCAAATTAAAGAAGAATTTAAGAAGCTATATTTTCATATAACTTCTTCAAATGTATTTAAATTATTGTACAAGGAACATAAAATATTAGAGATGCACTTTCCAAGCAATGTTGTTTTCCTATCGGTTTATGTAAAACATAATTATTGTGGGGATTCTACTTAAGATTCAATTAATCAAGGAAATCAGAAATGTTTTGGAGTTTTGTTCTACCAATGCAATTATTTTCTATACTAGCCATTATGGAGAAGCGGTTTATACAAATAATTGAATCTTCTAGTCAACAAATGGTCACAACATCTTGGGATGGAATGATTAAAATATGGAACATTGATGAAGGCAGAGGTAGTTGGGAAACAACTTTTGGCTCATCTAAGAAGACACAAAGTGCCAGTAATTATATGAAGAATGGTCATATGATATATTATTAGTATTCATATGGGAGTCTAGCCATATTAATTTTTTTTAAAAGGTGAATTTATGTTATATAAAAAAATTGATGGTTACAAATGGACCACCAAATTTACTAAGGCATGGGAAAGTTGACAAAGAAGAAACTCAGATGGTGTAGGGTTAATCATATGAGTATCTAGTTGTTACTTATGCAATGTGAAATAATGCTTTGAGTTTGAAAGATGTGCAATGCAATGTAATCAGCAATATGAATATAAACTACATAATATTTAACCATTCTTTTTATGCTATTGTACATTGATATTTAACCATTGCTTCAAAGAGTTTAATCATGCACATGAGGAGGAAACTAAATTTCGATTGTCAACTTCTATATATATCAAATTATCCAATAATCAAGTGTATGTCCATATACAAAAATGGCATCAACGCCAACTCAAACAAAGTTTTACAATATGTGGCATATGCCATCTCAGTATCTATTCAATATTTACATGCCAAAATGTCTATCTCATCCTAAACTACTGGTGGATCATCAAATGGAGCCTCTTCACACTGCTATTCTAAAAGTGCTACACAAGAAAACTAAATCCACAATTGAGATTAGTTATACTATAATTTAAAATTGAATAATTAACATAAAAATCAATACACATTGAATTATAATTGAACTCTAAAATTGAAATCTGTATTACCTAAAATATACATCTCTTTGAAGGGTCGTGAGTCCTAGATTATACCCCTCTCAAAGAACTAACCAAACCAAATTTTGTAACATCAATCTATATATGTGAACAAAAACATGAAATTGATCCAAGTTAGCATAGAATTGTCAGTAATAAGAATATATTTACCAAGCACAAAATAAAATGAACACATACCTCTTTAGGTTGATCTTTTTCTGTATCTCCTTTAGGTGTCTCAACACCTCCTTGAGGTGTTTCAACACCTCCTCCTTCGTGCATTCAAATACCCATCTCCTTCTGTGTTGTGGCACTTATCAACAATGATGTATAGCTCACAACGCTCGCATATTAAAATGACAAGTACATATGAAACTATGAATCTATGTCAATGTATGCATAATCAATAAAAGATCTTATAAATTTTAATTCAATCAAATTTGAGTTCAATTACCTTTCCCTTATCCAACACTGTGCCTCCATAGTCTGGAGAGCGTCACACCTCGCTCGCACTAGGTGTTTGCTACAAGCAGAGAGTAAGATAAAAATATAAGTTAATATATAATTTCATTATTGACAATTCAAATGACAAGCAAATATACAGTAAAAAAATGTAAATGAGTGAGTGAGAAAATACATACTATGTGTGTGTCGAAGCCAAATGAAATGGCCCTAAGGGTGCTATCCATCACCTGTGTGAGCTCCTCCTCAGACATTAACTGTTAAATAGACCATGTAAATAAATATTAGTACTTGATACTATCTCTTATTAATATTCATTTTAAAAAAAATGCAAGTTATGAATTTACACCTTAAATGCTACTTGTGCAAATACTCCAATGTCCACCTCTCTAGCAGGAGAGGACTCTGTAGGGTGTGCTCCACTCCCCTGTGTGTGATCTGCTATAATCTCCACATCCTGGATGTCATAATCAGAAGTGTCTAATGGATGCTCAGGGGGCTGTACAATAGGACCCAAACATATTTTTTGGCACATATTGCAAATATGTGGCACATAAATATGTGGACCTAAGGAGGATGATGCAGCAACACTGGATCCATCACCAAGATCACCAGATTTTGGCTGAGCTACTGAAGAAGCATGGGAAACCAAAAGACCACTCAAAGAGTGAACGGCCTAGATAGTCGTACGCATCCTCCAGAATATTTGGATGTTGTAATCGAGGTGGTTGGAGGGGTAAGGGAGATTTGGGAACATGTGGGCCTTAACTACTCTAGCCGGCCTATCCCGAGGTATACCTCTACCAACACCTTGGAAGGGTTTAATGTCAAAGTACTCAATATGATGCCCTAACAAGAACCTTCAAGATATAATTTTTAACAGTAAAAGGCATCAAGATTATTGTTGCGGTTTATCAAAACCATACACCAATGATCCTAAATTTATCTACTATGCCCTATGCGCAATCATTTTATATAGAAAGTTTGTCATTGTTAACATTAATTGGCAAATCAATGCCGGGTTAATAAATAAAGAGGCTATTTAAGTTTTGTTATTTGGAGATCTTTCACATCATCATAAGACATTCCACATGCATAATATTGCCTCATGGTTTCTCACCACGAATGAAATGCATTATGTTGGGTGGAGAGGGTTTCTACATTTGTAATTATTCTTGTCAATGTGGTTGGCATACAGGATAATCGAGGGATTTTCCTATAAACATCACAAATTCCCCTCAATTGCTCCAATTTTCATGAATTAACTATTCAATTGATGGTCATGGAGGTGGAGCATTTGGAACTTCTGCATTTTGATTCCCAAATTTATGGATTTTCATTTTCAACCGTGGAATTTGTATCATTCTCAACAAACCCATAATGCCCGATTAAAGTTAAAAATAATTAATCTAAATTAGACAATATAAATGAAACACTATTTTTAAAATCAAAATCCATTAAAACATCTTATTTTTTATCAAAATCTATTTTGAATCAATTGTTTCATAAAATCAATCAAACCCTATTTTGAAAAAAAAAATCCACAAAATATCTACTTTTTATCAAATTCCATTCTCAATTCAATTTTTTCATAAAAATTCAATCAAAAACCCTATTGTGAAAAAAAATCCACAAAATACATTCATTTTTTTATCAAAATCTATTCTAAACTCAATTTTTTCACAAAAACTCAATCAAAAACCCTATTTTTTTAAAAAATCAACAAAAACCATATGAAATTATTGAAATCTAAATCAAAATTGAATCAAATCAAACTAAAAATAAAACTTACCTTTCCAAACTCAATTTAGCTTCTATATCGGATAATTCCATTATACTAAGAATGACAAAATCATACTGTGGGTTCTTCTCAGCCGAATGACTTCAAAAAAGCGACATAAGTTTTTAATATATACTTTTTACAAATCAGATATCAGGTCCAAATCAGATATCCAATTTGGAAAAGTAGCTTTAGTGTTTGGTATGGTGACACCCGAGCCTCAAAAAGTCAACATGTTCTTTTTGTGTTTTCTCGGTCGATGAAAGACGTGTTTTTTTCCTCATTGCCACTTTTTGGCCCACCATTAACCTACACATACCCATATAACTAGTTAAAATTTCTTCATTTCAAATGAAACTTAGTGATTCTAATAGGCACAAATTAAATATTTCATAATTTACTTGGCATTACTTCAACGATTTTGTTAGAATGTTAGAGTAATATGACATCTTCAAGTGTGAAAATAGAAGAGGATCTCAATCCAAGGAAATCAAGGGTTCCATAATGTCTTATTTTAATAAGGAAGGATGAGATGATGCAACAGGTGAGGGTCCACCAAGAATAAGTAACCAATAAAGTGCACTTAAAATTTAGGGATTCTATTTGAATGAATTTGGAAATGGTCACACATTTAATATAGAGATAAAATAATATGGGCATAATTTTATTTAATTTGATAGTGCATAATCATGAAAAACGAGTTCATACAAGGAGAAAAGGTATCGTTGATCTCCTACATTTGAAATCTTTCTAAATAAATTGAAAAATCATGATAGTGGGACATGATAATAATTTTTTCTTGAATGTGTTTCTAAGTATTCATTCATGGAACCAATAGAGCATTAAAATGGAGAGGGTGTTCCAAAACTATGTTGCTATAAAATTTCTAGCTGAAAATATATGAAAGATAAGACATTGTAGATAAATTTAAACATGAATGAGAATCATGTAGCTAAATTTTATGAATAGGTGAATGTAAATGGAGAGTTAAAGTTAGTGATGCATTAGAAAATGAAAGATTAATGCAATCATTCTTGACATACAACTGAGTATGAAGAACACATGCAATCAGGAGAATAACTAGATGTTGGTGGTTATATACCTCCTTTCTTTGGAAAGGTGATGGAATCATTTCAATTATCCAAAATTGTAAATATCATAATTATATTCCATATATCAAATAGAGTTAAATAATTAGTGATTTTTTTTCTAGAATATAGGAATTTAATGCATTTTTTTAGAGTTCGCAATTTTCTACATTTATATTGGTCTATCAATAGTAGTTGGGAATGGACCTTTAGTGTATATCTAGAATGGAGACTCAAGATATAAAAGATAAATTGAATCAAATGGATTTCTTTGACTCAACTCTAGATGAGGTAATCATGATTAAAAATACCTCTTAGGTGTGCATGCATGTTTACATTGTAAAATAATACTTTTCAACCTTACCTATTTGAAATTTATAAAATGAAATAAAATTCTACCTCTACTAACCTTATGAAATTTAAAAAAAAGAGTTGTGGATATTGGAGGCCTAGATGATATGGTGATTGCAAGGAACCTAGTTGCAATTGGTGTGCATGGGGTATCAATCATGTAGGGTAAAAAAATAATAATATTATAAATTTTTAGACATCATGTTTGCCACACATGACTAACATTCACTACATGACCGATATAATGAGTTTTTATTTAAAATTGTGAGCCCATTTCTATATTTTCAAAGATGAAGATCTTGTGTAGGTGGTATACACATATTTTATTAGAAGTACAAAATATATATTTTAGTATAAAGACATGTTTAAGAACTTACTCCAATTAAAAATCTATGATATTAATACTAGACAAATATAATTACATGGTCTAAAAAATAGATTGTTCCTAGAGTGCCAAATATTGATGGGAGCGTTACCTGAAATTTTCTTAGATCAAAAAAATATAGTGGGACTATTCACTAATGCTAAAAAATTATTACTTTGTATAAGTGCAAGAATTTGGGTCCACTTTTAGTGAAAAGATTATGGGATAATATTTTTTGAAAGGAATGGATTCCTATTATAAAAAGGATATCTAATATAAAATAACATGTATCCATTACTATTTTTGAGGGTCCAAAAAATGGCTCATCATGCATGGAGGTCCAACAGTCATATCCCTAATAGAGATTAGGCTTTGCATGACAGGCGATTGCATCCTCCTTAGAACTATGATACCAAAAATAATCATCCACATAGGCCAGTGAATGCTCTGTATTCACATGCAAGACATAACACGGGAAAGGGCACATACAGGTTCTCAAAACCTAACTGGAAGCCTTTTCAGAAAACCAGGCATTTGGTACATGGAAAGCAAGGGTATGTACAGGATCATGATGGGCCAAAAAGTGGCAATATGATGGGTATGTGGCTGACGACTTTTTTTTTACCTAAAATTAATGAAACGAAAAGGGTTTTTAAAGGCAATTCTCAGCTTTCCACCAATATAAATTATTTTTTACTTTGAATTTAATAAGTAGTTATTATTCATTTTCTATTCAAATTACGACTAAAGTCCTGATTGATAGACTGGTTGAAAAACATCTATAGCTTTCAAACAGTATCACATTTTTTGAATCCAAAACATGTGTCACATTCCATGCTTCATATACTATAGGAATAAAGAAAGAAAAATTGAATTTCATGAAGTTTTGACCAAGTTAAGGTGGTCAGACACATGAATTTTTAATATTTTTTAAAAGTTGTAATAAAAAATTCATAATTAATTATTTACTTGCAAAAAAATTACAAAAAAATATGCATCACATTGGGACATGACTCCTCTACTTATATCTAAAATCTTATAAAAAAATATTATCATTTTATTGTGGTTAGGGTAATGCAATAGACACCTACTTCTTATTTTTTCCTAAAAATTTAAGTACTACTGCATTGAAATTTTAAATTTTCACCAAATAGATATATTTTTTTAAACAAACCTAGTAGTTTAGAAACTACATTCAGTTTTATGTAAATTCTATTCTTACATATTTTTGAAAAAATATAGATAAATTATTCAAATTTTTACGTCAAGTTGTATAACTCTGATTTTTCTAATTTTTTTGCCACTTAAGGGCCTATTTTTTCCATGATGATCCTGCACATACCCACAACCCATTTTTGATCTCTATGAGGATGACAGGGGCATCTTATGACAAGTGGAAGAAAAATGGTGTCCGAAAAAACCAAGGGATAATTCTCATTTCTTAGAGCGATCTTATGATAATGTGGAAGTAGATCTTAAGTCTCACAAGAAGGGAAGATACAAAAATTCTTCTAGTTCTCTCTTCAATCCAAATATTTTGACTCTCTCTTAGCAGAAAGGTAGTGATAAAGGTTATGAAAAGGGTGGGAAAGTAGATCTACAAGCGAGTAAGAACAAAGGTTTTTTAGGTTGAACAAACTAAAAGGGGACAACAATTGTTACAATAAGAATAAGGGTATCATGATCTGGCACTCTCAGGAGCAAGGTACACTTTAAAAACTTCTAAACCCTAATGTCACAAATGTGCAGTGGGGATCTCCGGTTAAGAACACTGGCCAGCATGGAGCTCCCCTCATTAGTGATATTCTGAATCATTCGAAGGATAATGAAGAAATAATTCCTCAAGCAGAGCATAAGGTTAGAAAGGTGAAAAAATCAAAGAAAAAGAAGAAGAAGAAATCTAAGAAGGTCGGATCAGTTAAGAAAATCTGGAAGTGCAAGGAATCCAAGACGGAAGAAGATAAATCTCATCCCTCCTGCCCCTCGGATGGGGTTAAAGTCACTTTTCCTGAATGCATGTTACATGTGCAAATTCAAGATCTGAGGGATAAAGCAATAATTTGTAAGTTTTGGAACTTATCTTTACCCTTACCTCAATTAAAGGATCTAATTTATAATGATTGGGAGGGGATACAACAAGTTTTTTATTTAAGTAGTGATAAGGGAATTTTTATAGTTATTTTTGACAGTAAAGTTGCAAAGGACTTTGTCTTCAGAATTAAATCTTGGGTTTTTCAAGGGGTAGGTCTAAGTATGCAACCCTAGATCCCAAATTTCAATCCGAAAAATGCTAAATTCAAGTTTTTACCCTTTTGGTTTCAATTGCCTCAGCTCCCACTTGAATATAGAGAACTTAACTTACTTGAAATCATTGCTAATAGGCTGGGAATCTTTCTCATACATGACGAATACTTTTTTAAAAAATCCCTCAAGACCTATAAGAATGTGTGCTCTTTTTGAAACTGATAAAGAGTTTCAGAAAAATATTCAATTGGTGTCAAAATTTGGAACTTGGAACCAAATTTTTTTTTTGTCAAACCCCTGACAATACATGCCCTAATTTTCATATCATAGGAAATACATTATCTCAATGCTTATTAGATTTACAACAATCCCCTCACCTGGTAAATTCTAGAGGTAATCCTAAGCATTGTAGAAAGGTTAACAACTTAGATGATAAGACTAATCTGTCAGATGCTAAATTAGGAGCTTCCATGAAGGAGGTTTAGGCTCATCAGGATCAGCCAGTTCATGAGATCATTCCAACACAAATTATTACACTCAAAAGAAAATGTGATCCAATGGGAGCGGAGTTAGGGTCTATTAAAAGTCTAAAGACAAATAGAAATCCACTATTCTAGATTAAAGTTTCATAGAATGTTTTGAATCTAATGAAAATATTCTCCAGTTTGTCACTTAATCTTTATTCTCCAGTGGAAAAATTAAGCTCAGAATTCCAACTTGATGAATTAGTAAAAAAAATGATGTTTCAAGGAGCAAAGGATTCTTTAGCCTCATGGTCTTTAAATGATAATCTACAATTGAGCTCTAAGTTTGATTAGATAGAGACTATTTATAAGGATCAGAATAAATGGCTTGTTTTGAGCACTAATGAGGTTAAATATGTGGATATTAACTATCTGGAAGAGAAAATGCTACTTTCTATTGGCTCATATTTATTTGATGAAATCGCTTTGGAAGAAGAAATTTGGGACAATAGTTTAAAGTCATCCTCACAGGGTAATCAATTATCATCTTCAACCAAAGATTCCTTATTTGACTCTCAGAAAGATCTGTTACAATCTTCTTTCCAATGGCCTAAAGGAAAGTTTTCAGAGGATCATTTGTCAGTCTTAGATTCTTTGGCACGTATAGGTTCATAAAGAATAAAAAACCTTTCAATAGTCCAATCTCCTTATAAATCTCCTGTGAAGAAAACCCCAGGGAAAAGAGGAAGGAAATATAATCTGGTAAAGTTGCAGGAGCAAATAGATGTGGGTGTCCAGAAAAACATTGTGGAATCCATGTCAAATAAGCATTCGAGGAGAGCATGTTTCTCTCCTCGAGAACAATTAAGATCATTTTTTGGAATGTTAGGGGCATAAATGCCCCTGGCAAGCGTGCTCGTATCAAGCAACTGATAGATGCTTGTGGAACATACATGGTACTGTTGCAAGAAACAAAAAATTCAACAAATTCATTTGAAAGTTCAATAAAAAAGTGGGTTAAATGGAATTCAACTCACTCTCCAGCTCAAGGTGCTTTAGGTGGGTTAATTAGTCATTTTGTGGAACCCAAAGTTAGTGTGTGTTAAACCAGTCAAAAGTGAAAATCATGGAATGCATAAAATTCAATCTCCATTTATGGCTCATAAATGTCTATGGCCCAACACAGACTCATGAAGAGAATAACTTGTAGGATGTGCTTACCAATCAAATTGGTTCATTACAAAATGACAAAATCATCCTAGCAGGAGATTTTAATGCAATTACATCTCTTCAAGAAAAGAGAGGAGGTATATGTCCACCTCAAAAAGTTATGACAAATTTTGGTGAATTTATATCCTCAAATGTGTTGTGGGATATTCAACCACATAAAGGTAGTTTCACATGGACTAATAAGAGAAAGGGATTTCTTCAAATAGTAGAGCGGTTAGATAGATTCCTGGTGTCTCCAAATTGGTTCCTTTCAGCTATCAATTTAAATTCAGAGATTCTTCCTTATCCTAGGTAGAATCATTATGCCATTTTCCTGTCTATAGCAAACACATCAACCTCTAAATCTAAATCATCTTTCAAATTAGAAAGTATGTGGTTTAGGAATCCTCAGTTCTTGGACCTTTTGAAGCATTGGTGGGTTAATGCTCCCTATGTACAGGGCTCCAAAATGTTCCAATTTTATGAAAAGTTGAACTATATGAAACATCAAATTAGAATTTGGAACAAACAAGTGTTTAAAAATATTTTTGAACAAAAATATGTTGTGTTCAAGGAGTTAAAAACAATTCATGAGAACATAATTCAAAATGGTTTGGATATTGCTTTATTGGAAAAATAGAAAACTCTGCAAGAGTCCAATTGGAAGAATTATGTGCAAGAGAAGAAGCATATTGGAGACAAAATTCTGGGGAATTATGGCTAAAAGAAGATCAGAATACAAAAAAAATTCATGCATCTGCTCAGATAAAAAGAGCAACAAAGTCAATTTAGTCAATTCAAGAGTTTTCATCAGGAAATTGGCTAACCAAGGAGGAAGATATTAATAAAGAAGGTGTAAAAAAAATTTCAGAGCTCCTTTCTGCTCCCCACACCATAGATGCTTCTAGAGTAAATGATCAACAAGAGATATTAAACACAATTCAACATCTTATCAACTTGGAAGACAATGAGTAACTCTAAAATCCTTTTACCATGGAAGAGCTCGAATCGGTGGTATTCTCTCTTCCCCTTGACAAGGCTCCTAGTTTGGATGGGTTTACACCATTATTTTTTCAAAAATGTTGGGATTTCTTATGTTTTGAGCTCCTCTGGGCACTTGAGGAATCCAGAAGAACAAGATTCATGCTCAAAAAATTTAATGTAACTAACATTGCAATATTGCCAAAAGTTATAGAGCCTAAAACATTTGCTGATTTTAGGCCCATCTCCTTGTGCAATACAATATATAAAATATTCACAAAAGCTATTTACATGAGACTTCATCCGATCATTCCAAGGATCATATCTCAAGAGCAAGGAGGGTTCATGCCAGGGAGAGAAACACATGAAGGAGCAATTGTTTCTCATGAGGTCCTCCATTCAATCTCAATGTCCAAATTGGCATCTTTCATAATTAAACTAGATATGATGAAATCCTATGACAAGGTTGATTGGAATTTTCTCAATAAGGTCCTAGAAAGATTTGGTTTTTGTTCTCATTAGCGAATATGGATAAAGTCTTGCCTGTCTAGAGCAAAGTTCTCAGTAATTACAAATGGTACTCCCCCACAAGATTTTCTAATGCTTCACAAGGGGTTAGACAAGGTGATCCTCTCTCCCCATTTCTTTTTATAATTATGGCAGAAGCTTTAAGTCGCTTCATCCTCTTGAAGCATAGTGAAGGATTATGGAAGGGAGTTCAGATAGCAGATTCAAATATCTTGGTTACGCATTCTCTTTTTGCAGATGATACCCTACTTTTCAATAAATCTTCATTATTGGAAGCAAAGCAGGTCAAAGAGGTTCTCAACAAATATTCTTCAAGTTCAGGGAAAAAATTCAATCCAGCCAAGTCCAGGGTATACATTTTAAACACCCTAGAGGATATTAATAAGAAAATAGTCACCACCCTTGGTTTCCAAGAAGCAGAGTTGCCCTGTACCTATCTAGGGATCCCTTTCTTCAAAGGCTCTAATAGGGTGCATTACTGGGATAAGGTAATCAGTAGGCTTAAGGAAATACTTTTATTATGGAAAGCAAGATGGTTATCTCTTTCAGGAAAAATCCTTCTAATTAAATCAGTGTTATCATCTATCCCCAGCTATTTCCTTGTTGTCCTCAAAGCCCCTGCTTTGGTAATATGGGAAATAGATAAAATAATAAGATCTTTTCTTTGGAAAGGAAATATAGATGAGCATAAGAAGGTTCCTTTGCTATCTCTAGCAAACCTAGAAAGAGGCAAGAAACAAGGATGGGCTAGAATCTAGAATCTCACATGGAGAAACAAAGCTTTTGGAGCTAAGTTAGCATGGAAAATATACAACAATCCAGATGCAAAATGGGTTAAAATTTTACAGACTAAGTATTTAGATAATGCTCTTCCTTCAAGAATCTTAACTATAGTAGAACCTCCAAAGGGCTCTACCATTTGGAACTTCATACTACAAAGTAGGAAACTTATAACAAAGTATGCATCTTGGGAAGTGAATAATGGGTAGAGTGTTAAGTTTTGGGATGACTCATGGAATGAGAAGCCACCTTTGTTAGACATTCAAGAGCTACAAGAGGTAAGAATTATCCTTTCTGAAGCTTGGGGAGAAAATTTGTTAGATTATGTGCATCCCTTGAGCCCTATAAATGGGAAAGTAGTGTGGAGAAAGCCTTCAGTAAATATCTTGTCACCTCAACAATTGGTGTTATTCACTAATGTTATGAAATAAAGATCAGTATATGTATCTTCAAAAGTAGACAGAATCATATGGGCAGCTTCAAAAATAGGTTCCTATTCTGTGAAAGAAGGATATTCAGTTTTAAGTCAATCCAACAATGCTTCACAACAACAACATGCTTTTGTCTTCTGTTGGAATAGTAAAGTTTTACCAAAAGAAGGTGGGTTTGCATGGCTTGCTATTCAGAAAAGGATTTTAACTAGTGACCGTTTGGTTAAGTTACGAATAGCAGATCCATTCAAATGCCCTTTATGTGAAGAATAATTTGAAGTAGTTGACCATCTGCTTCTCCAATGCAATTTTGCATTCTAGTGTTGGAGCTTTGTAAGAGCATGGCTTAAAATCAATTCCCCTTTGTGAAACACAATTTGGGATCTCTTCCAAAGTTGGCCTCTTTTATATCAGTCCTCTGTCTTTGCTTGTATTTGGTACATTGTACCAACGATTATAATTTGGAACATATGGTGGGAAAGAAACTTGAGGATATTTAGGAAAATAAAATCTCTAGTAGACTTAACATTGTTGAAAATTGAAAAGGAAATTTCAGAAGGGGTTAATTCATGTGTATATAGAGAAAAGCTAACAAATTCATTGTTTACAAGCTAGGAGAGTGATATCTTAAAGAACTGGAACAGTATTAAGTTACCATTTAATTGTAGCTTGTTTACAACTGACTCAAATAAAGTTGACAAGAATCTAGTTAAATGGGCTCCTCCATAGCAGGGCTTTGTAAAACTGAATTTTGATGGGGCATCTAAGGCAGATGCAGAAAAGTTAGGGGCAAGAATCTGCATTAGAAACAAGTTGGGTGAAGTCTTAGCAATCTCTTCAATCCACTTAGCTCATGGTTCAAATAACAATGTAGAAGCTCAAGCTTTGCTACTTGGGTTAGAGTTGGCATCAAAGTTGGGTGTTGCAAGTATTCACATTGAAGCTGACTCTTTGATTGTTATTAATGCATGTAGATCAAGAAGG
>VDFB02184983.1:0-15274 GCA_007258455.2 Sequoia sempervirens | reverse complement strand
GAATCGGAAGTGGCTGTAGTAAACCCGCCGGGTAAGTGTTCTCCTGCTTGTTCTGCTGACAAACAGGGCACTCACGCACATACTGAAGAACATCACTCTTGAGTCCTTTCCATGTGAACCTCTCCCGTATCTGCCTGTAAGTCTTGAAGTATCCGGGATGTCTCGTAGAGGCCATGAAAGGCCCTGTAATTATGTTCTTCACCTCCGACCCCTCGATCAAGAATATCTGCTCTGTAAAATGATCAAGTCATTTATACAAGTGTATAACGGGCATCAACCGCTGATCCCTCAACCATGCCGAGGCCCAACTATCCTGCATACTCGCCACTACTACATGCCCAATCCTCCCGAGATATGGTCCATAGTGCTCAAGTACGATCTACGTGAAAGTGCATCCGCCACTACGTTCTGTGTACCTTTGATATATGAAATATCAAAGTCATGAGCTTGCAACTTACTGACCCATTTCTGCTGCCTGTCATTAAGATCTCGCTGCCCTAAAAAGTGTCTCAAGCTGTTGTGATCAGTTTTAATACAGAATTTGCTGCCAACAAGATACTGCCTGAATTTTGCTAAGGCATGCATAATCGCGAGCATCTCCTTATCATATGTGCTATACAATCTCTCGGGTCCTCTGAGCTTGCGGCTCTCGTACACAATCGGGTGCTTGTCCTGCATAAGCACCGCACCAATGCCCTCACCTGATGCATCACATTGAAGCTCAAACGGCTCAGAAGCCCGCAGTGCCAAAACAGTAAGGCTGTGGTCATCAACCTCGAACTCACAAACACCGTGCCCTCGTAAGTCCAAACAAATGCCCTTTTCATCAAATCATTATGGCTGTGTCGAATAACCATTCACGAACCTACGGTAGAATCCACACAAACCGAGAAACACTCTCAACTGTGTCAGGTTTGCCGGTGTGGGCCAATCAATAATGGCGCGGATCTTTTCAGGATCCATGCGCACTCCATCTGCACTGATAATATGACCAAGATAAAGCAATTCGGTCATTCCCAAGTCGCACTTGGATTCCTTGGCATACAAGGACTCCCTCTCCAAGATACTCAACACTGTCTCCAAATGAGCTAAGTGCTCCTGCCATGTCCTGCTATATATGAGAATATCATCGAAGAATACCAAGACGAACCCTCCTCAACAATGCATGAAAACCCCTGCCCATCAGAGATCGAAGGTGGTCAGGGGCAAGAGGAGCCCAAATGGCATCACTACGAACTCGAAGTGCCCACAATGACATCTGAAGGCTGTCTTCTCTATGTCTTGCTCACGGACTCTGATCTGATGATAACCCGACCGTAAATCAATCTTAGTAAAGTAACAAGCACCATGGAGCTCATCAATCCTCGGTATCGGGTATCGGTTCTTGATTGTCCTCTTATTTAGGACCCTGTAATCAATGCACATGCGCAACGTTCCATCCTTCTTCTTCACCAATACAACAGAAGAAGCGAACGGTGATTTGCTTGGTCGTATCAGACCTAAAGCAAGTAACTCCTTTATTGTCTTCGATCTCATCTCAAATCTTTTGGATGCCTCGTATTTGAGTTACTGCTAACGGTTTCGCACCTCTCGAGCTCAATGATGCTTCATGCCTGCTCGAGGTCTACCTCAGGAATATCATCAACACCTCATGCTTGATTCTCAACTTCAATGTCCTGATGATACTGTCTTTTGCTGTCCCTCCTGTATAGGTGCTAAATGACACTCGGCAGCCCACTCTACCATGTCATGATGCATGAGCCGCTCCATTTGGCGAAAAGAAATTGTTTTAAGGTCGCTGTCCCGAATTGCCTTAAGTATGTGAGTCTTCCCGTCGAACTCAAAACAGATCTCCATGTCCTTGAGACGAAGTGTGACCTCCTCCAATGAATGTAACCACTTCATTCCCAAGACCAAATCAATGTCCCCCATATTAACAACGTAATAATCAGCCTTGAACTCATAATTGTTCAAGCGTAAAGGGAGATCCTTAATCATGCGTTCGCATCTCAAAGTGTAACCATCTGCCACTTTGACTCTAATGCCCTCGAACTCCTCAGTGATGAGTGCACGTTTCTCCACGAATCTAGCATCTATGAAATTATGCGTGGCTCCTGTATCAAGTAGGGTAATGACCCTCTGTCCTGCTAACACACCACGAAGCCGGAAAGAACCCTCCTGCTGAATGCTAGATAAACGGGCCTCCTGTACCTGAAGTTCAGGCTCTGTCTCTGCTCTCGGCTCTGGAGCCTCTGACTCTGAATCATCGGAATGCTCTTGCTGTTCGGAATTTTCTGATTCAGAGTCCTCATAATACGCCCACATCACACGATTTGCCTTGCCCTTAGGTCTTAGAGGACAATCGTGACTGGCGTCATATGGTCCCTTGCAATAGAAGCAAAGCTTCTTCCTGCGAAGGTCATTAAGGGCCTCACGATCCAAAGGTGGGAATGCTGATTTACCTTTCGAATCGTTTTTAAAGTCTGATTTTTCCTTGTTATAATCAGATTTATCCTTATTTTTATTAAAGCCCTTGTTATCTCTGAACGATGAAGAACCTCTGGAGTTGAATCTACTCGACGGGGCTGCTAACTCCATGTTCCGTGCTTTCTTCATCGCCTCCTGTAATGATGGAGGATCAAAGGCTTTGATCCAGCCTCTCAGTGGCTCTGTCAAACCCTCCATGAAGAGTACTACCAATCTCCTATCTGATATGTTCGGAACCATGACGGATAGCCTCTGAAAGTCACTGATATAAGTCTCTAGACTGCCACTCTGCCTCAACTGTGCTAGATCTCTGAAGTAGGTTTCCGGATCCTTCCTATCAAACCTCTCAACCAATCTGTCTACGAACTCCTGGTATGAAGTGATCCTGTCATGATGTAACGTTACCATGCCGTGGTGCCACCAATCATAGGCAACTCCCTCGAGGTGCAGTGTAGCATATCTAATAGCGTCTCTCTCAGCCATCGGACGCAAAGTGAGGAATGTACCAAGCTTGCTAATCCAAGCTTGGGCTGTCATCTTCCCACTACCATCGAACATCACCAGATTCAGCCTGTTTGTTGCATGTTTCAAATCATTGTTCTGGTATCTGGGTCTCCAATCCTGACGAGCCCTGTTGTGTTCTCTCCTCTGAGTGACAAAACGGTCGAAGGTAATTCTTTCTCTGACCGCAGGTGGTATCAACTCCCATTCCTCGTTCGCTGCCATAAGATTATCAGCAAACAAATCCTCGTGCTCCTCATCTGGTATAGCCTCATCGGGCTCTAGTCTCGTGAAAGTAGGCCTAGTAGGCCTATCTGCTGTCCGTGACACTGTCCTAGGAGCTCTTCGTGACCCTGCCTCACTCCTGTCATCGTCACGATGTGGTGATGGTCTCCTCGGAGTACCCAATCTCTGTAGTGCCACTGTCAACTGCTGCAATACCTCAGTCGGAACGACGCTTGTTCCGCACGGATTCTCGAAAGTAAGCAAGACCTCCGGATCGCCCCGATCTCTGCTATTCGGCCGGATCTCTCATTCTAGGTATGTCCGCCTGGCCAGCCCTATCATTCCCAAGGGCCTATGATTTCGTCACCAAATCAAGCAGTTGCCTTTCGAATCATGCGCCCCATGGTATAGTACCTCAGATGTATCAAATTCCTCTGGCTACATGTGATGGCTAAACCCTCAGGATGGCAGGATTTAGCTCTGATACCACTGTAGAAACCCTAGTTTCCCCTATTCTCCGAATCTGACTGTCTTTCTGATCTTTTTGAAGGTTTTTGGTTTTTTTGCTTGTTTTTGTGTTTTTGAGCAATAAATAAAAAGGTACGACTTTGCTTGAAAATAACAATAAATTCTATAAAAATTATCTAGCTCTTGAAAATGATGAGAAATGGATGCCAGTTTATTTATTTCTCTTCTGGAGCGATTACAATGAATATTCAATTACATGCAATGAATAAAGCAATGGATTTTTAATATTTAAAGAACCTGATTTCAGCCGCCATGAATGAGATATGAGATGGTACGGCTCACTGTTGACACACTCTTCCTCTGCCAGATGCTACCCAATTGCTCTCTTGATATTTGCGCCTCTTCTGGTGAAGACAAATGATGAAGAAGGAAGGCGTTGTGCTCTGGAACAAAAAGACATCCTTGCTGATATGGTACGGCCTGTTGCAGGATGGTACGGCCTGGTAAATGACAGCAGCAATAATAAATTTGTACGGCTCCCTCAAGTTTCTCCCAAGCTCTCTGAAAGGTGCGCCTAAAGGAATGAATGACTTCTGAATGCAAAATACTCTGAAACTCTGTAAATAGATAACTTCTGAAGCTCTGTGATTTCTCCAGAATGAAGAAACCTCTGCTGCAATAAATCAAGTGGTATTACACACCCTCTGAATTGCTTCCAGTGGAGATGGCTCGTTCCCCAAGGAATTCGAATTTGAAACCCTAAAGTCTCTTGCTCAGATCAATTTGATCAGTTTCTCAAAATCAATAATCTCATAATGGCTCAAAACACAAGGCAAATCCTCTAATATGCTGAAAAGTGTGATTTCCTCAATAATAGGGTTTTAATAAAAATTTGACTTTTAATTCTTTTAATTTTCCATAGTCTCCAGCCAAAAATATTAAATCATAATTTAATTGCCAAATAGACCCCTTCTGATGATGGCGCACCCCTCAAGAAGAATCACTTAAGTTATAATTTAATATTATAACTTTATATTTTAATCATTAAATAATTAATATTTAATTAATGCAATTAAATATTAATATCCTAGTTACTCATCCGGTGGTGATCGATAAAAGGCCAGACTGCGATGATTAAAGATCTTGCCAAAGCCATCTTTCACAAAATGTGAGGGTCCCCAGCTGCTCCTACCGAGGCTGCTAAAATATGAATTAAAAGTCTGCGATCGAGCCCAAGCGAAGACCTCTTGATCGAAACTCTGCTAAGCTGAAGGAGCCAAGCTCGAAGTGACCCTCTATCAGATCCTATCGACCTCTCTGAGGGTCGTGTAATAGAGCCAATCACAATACTCAGAGATGTCACTAAGAAGGGGACATGACACCATGCAACCATGCAACCATTTGACAATGAAAGGATTCAAAGCATCTCATGCATTATGAACTTTATTATCAAGATAGTCTTTAGCAACAATTTCATAAAACTCTCTTATTATCTATTATGCTCTATTGCTCTGCTCTAATGATTCTAATCTATAATCCCTGATAAATTTTCTAATTTCTAATGTTTCAAATGAGAGAGAGGGGGGGTGTTTATATAGAGTTTCAAGATTACAATGAATGGCCAAGATCAAAATGAGATTAACGGCCAAGATTTAAAATAACAAAACCCTAATTAGGGTTTCCTAAACAACAATCAGTTAATTGCAGAGAACTCATGCACTGGGAGTTGCGTCCTTATCCATTTCCAAAGCATTACGTTCAGTGAACCTGGACACGATCATGTTGACTTCCTCCACGGTGATGTCCGACAGCGTGTCAACCTTGTACTCCAGCAAGTCTAAACTTTCTGCACATTCTGCAAAGGTGATCATCCATCCCGATTCTTGCAGCAAGAAGGTGTCTCGGACGGTTAGGAAGCTGTATGCCTTAGTCAAATTTTCTTTCAAGATTGGCCCGACAGAGAAAATCTCTTGAACTTTATCCTTCAAATTTTCCGACTGCAAGTGTGTTCTCTGGACAATGTCTCTATCAAGCACATCCGCAGCCATTTGGAAAATTTTACTTTGGATCCCTTTTACTTGCTCCTCAACTTTGGCGCCATCTGCCTTTACTCTTTCCAAAACTTCTTCTCGCAAGACCAGTGCATAATACCAATTGCTGAAATTGTATGCAGCTCTAGCTTCAATGATCTTCTCATCGATCAATCTCTGCTTCAGAATGCCCTTTATTTCTCGAAGACATGGGATAATTTTACTTTGATTGTCTTGGAGGCCATCCCATGCTTCCTCCAAGTTTTCCACTTGTGAGAGCAGAGAGGAAGTTTGCCCATAAACATATGCCAACTTTTCTGCGAATGCCATTGCCTCTTCTTTCTTGCCTGCCATCCATTCCTTGGTTTCCCTAGCAGTAGTCAATTCTTCTTCAAAAAATTTCTGTCCGGCTCCTGTGAAGAATTTGGAAGTGGAGGGACTGATTGGTCACCTTGATTGAGTGGCCTGGTTAAATGCTGGATGTATTCTTTTAGGCGCTCAATCTCCCTTTTATATTCTCTTTTCTTCACCACTTCCTCTTCCAGCCTAGACTTGATGGTGGCAGCAAAATTAGCCAGGTCCTCAACCTCTTGTCCTTTTGTTGTCGGACCAATGTCAATAGTTGTAATGGTATATTCACTTGGGGCAATTTCATCTTGTGGTTTCTCAATGGTAGGTACTGCAATATGCACTGTACGGTTACTAGCTTCGTCTCTCTGTATCGCAGAAAATTTCTTGGCTGGCTTCCTTGTGGCAGTCTGTTCTAGCCTCGCCAAGAAGTCTGTGTTATCATCTTCTTCTGGCATCTCCGCTGGCACCTTTATCTTTAGTCTCTCTTTCAGCCAATTTGGGATTGTTGACTGTTCAATTCCATCTTCCTGATTGCCTTGGATGTCCTGCACGTCCTGAACCTCTTGTGCATCTTGAATTTCCCACATATCTTGAATCTCTTTCACGGATGGGACTTCCTGAATTCCTTTGAGGGCGGAAATCATTCCCTCTTCGAATTCTCTGTCCATAATATCCATATCATCTTCTGATTCAAGAATCTCCGTGCCTGTAGGGGAGTGATGATCATTATCTTCCAGCTATACTGGCTCCATATCCTTTTCTCGAACTGGCGAAGGAAATCTGAATTGTCCCCATGACTCTTCCATGATTAATATTTCATCTACATTTCTGGATGTAGCCGAATGAAGGGGCTTGGATTTCTGCTTCTTTTGAGCGGGTCCTTCATTTGTTGCTTTCTTCTTGTTCTGCTTTGCAGAGTCATCAATTTCTTTTCTCTTTTTTAGGTTGGTAGTGCCCGTTGGTTCACCTCCATGAGATGCATCGGCATTTGAAGAACAGGACTCTGCATCACCCATTAAATCGTATGTAAATTGCACATTCCTCTGTCGTAAAGCTTGTACTTGCTGATCCATCCACCATTGGGAATATTTGAATACAGGCCTCATGAATGTTGTCAGGTCACCAAGCTCAGGCTCAGACCACCTCATAGGAGGAAGTGTCTGCCTTTCATCAAATCCCGGTTGCACGTATACTCCATCATCATCCAGCTGATCAGGTACTCGGAAGAGTTCTGTTGTCCTTATCATATCCAGTGGCAACCTTGACCACAGTCTTTTTCTTACGTCATATTCATCAGTGGCATTTGCCCAAAAGTCTTCTAAGTCAATTGAATGTTTATATTTCCCTCCGTCCACAGTTCCAATGTGATGAAGTGGATTGAAGTCAACTCTGGGCTTGTAGGATATGAACGGGTATCTTTGTATCTCCAATCGAGCACTCTCTGCGGCTTGCGCCGATGGACATGATTCTTCCATATTGCCGATGAAGAAAGGGAAAGTAATGGAGGCCTTTTGCTTGGTCCTTTGAATATTCTGATATGTCTCCAATTGCCTCAGAACTTCCAGCAAAACCATTTTGTTGGTAGGATAGATTGGTAGTCTGTATGGGCGACCTGTGAATCCTTGAAGCCTGATGTATGTAAATCTGGGAAACTGGATGAACCGGGATCCATATTTGCCGATCAAACTTTTGGCCTCACGGGTGAGCCTCTGATGTGTTTCGCCTTGGAGAATTCGAGTGATATACATAAGAAAGGCATCATGTGCCCGTCTGAAGTGTGACTTCTCCTTCAACTGCAACTGTAGATAGCAATCGTAGGACTTGAACTCTCCTTTGCCATTGCCAACTATGCCTTTGCAAATTAGGCCAGCATATCTGTAGGTCCTTGCAAGCAGATATATGACATAAGAACTTATATGGAAGGCTTTGGTTCTCACCAGGTTGACCAACTGCTCGTGGAGACTGTCACTGATCATTCTTGACCAATTAAACATCTTCACCCTGGAAGTTATTACATCAATGAAATAATACATCCAGGTTTCAAAGGGCGCACCTTGAGGATTGCCCACCATTCTATTCAGCAGTAAGACAATATCTCCGTATTCTTCTTTAAAATCAGTTTTGGACAATTTCTTGGGCATCTTTTTGGCAGTAGGTTTGGGCTTGGACCTGTTCATATTTGATGCACAGAGGGCTTGTTGATCTTCATAAAGTTTTCATGCATCATCCCTCGTTCAATAAGATGTCCGATGGTAAGCTGGAATTCCAAATGTCTCTTGTATAGCTGGCTCAGTCAAATATGCCAATACTCTTCCATCAGGTGCCTCTATCTGTCTTTCTTGTGCATTATAATGTAATGAACACTCTACCATGAGCTCTAGACATTCTTTTGTTGGCGGAAATCGAGCTGGCTGGACAATACCATTCCGTACCATCTGGTGTGCGATTGGTGTGGGAAAATTTTTTTCACTTCCGTACATCCTCCTTTTAAAATCATCAAAGTCTACATGGCCAAGGTCGGTATCCACGATATTTTCCCATTTGGATTTGATCTTGGACTGTGGCTGCGAACCCTTACTGGCGAACTTCATTTTTATTCTCTTGAAAATAAATCTGCAAGAAGATACAAAGAAAATATTAAAATTAAAATTAAATTACTTGAAAAATATTCCAGCTAAGTGACAAATCAAACTTCATGAAAGATTATGCTGGAAATGAAAGAATTTATCCAATAGATGAATGAGGTTTCTCGTGCCAGAATGAGGTGAACAAAGTAAATCTGCCTGATACTCTGGAAAAAATAAAATGGACAAGATCACTGTGCTAGCTGGTATGAATTCGCTTTTCTTCCTTCACTTTGCTTCAAACTTCTCAGCTTTCTTGCCTTAGCCAAAATTTCTTCTCACAACTTCTCTTTCGAAAGATGAATGAAAAAAATGAGAAGCAAATTCAATTATAAAGATGAGAAGTTCGACCCATTTAGCAAAATCCAGTTGTTTCCATTAAATCAAGTTCGAACTTGGCTTGCACTCTATACTACGGCTTCGAATGGCAATTTCAATCCTTAGTCTTTGGTTTGGAAAGTTTCCAAGTGCAGTGCCAATTGATGAAGTCTCTTTTGTTCTTTTCAAATTTGAGTCTTAGAGAAAATTTCAAATTTCATCTCTTTGGGTGTTGAAAATTGTTGTCAATTCAGATTGCACCCGAACGCTTGAATAGTTAAATTCAGCAATCTGTTGAAACATGGAATGATTCTCAGGCCTGTGGGTTGCCTAAAACTGAGAATCAATCTCCAGAGAGGGCTGGTTCCCTGATAAAAATCCCCTAAAATCTAATTGAATTGGCTGGGAAAGAGGTAGAAAGACTAAGTCTGAATTCTAAACTATGAAACTTTTAATTTATGGTGATGCACCGAAGAATCCAACTTGCAGACTTTAACTCACAGAACAATTACTCACTATTTTCATTCGCACAACTAGATCTGGAAGTTTAAACACTTGAATATTTTAAACAAAGGCTATTAAAGAAACAATCACAGAAGGGAAATATGATTTCCACAACTAGACTGTTTGATTATCGATTAACACAATGTTTAACCAGTGGATTTAAACCTGGATGCATACAAATTCACTAAGGAGACATAAATATTTAAAGGTTTCAAAAACTGCAACACAATAATTACTTCGATCAATCCCACATGACAAAGATGCTTGAAACTTGAAGGCAAATTCTAAAATACTGAAACTTGAAGGAATTCTCTGCAATAACACGATCTGAACCTGTAAAAAACACTGCTGTATTAATCTGTAAATAAATGCTGAGTTACAAGATAGTCTTCTTTGCTGAAGGCAAAGGCAGAAAACAAGAACTAGAAATGAAAAACAGTTAAGTTTTTCAATATATACAAAAACCTTTCCAAAAGGCATGCAAAAATAACTGAAAGTCCAACTCCAAGAAAGGGTGATAATTCCAAAGCCAAATCCGAGCAGAAGAAAATATCTCTGAAAAGGAGGCCCAAAACCATGCAAAAATAAGTCCAATCAAGCTCAAACTCACTGCCAAGTCATAACTGATACATGCACTATTCCAACTGAACTGCAACTCCCTGAAAAAATGGCTCAAAGCATGCGAAACTGCCTCGTTTTTACCAATCCGCCCATAATAATTAGAACTCTTCTGAAACTGAAAGGCAACCTCCATAATTTACTCCACTCGCATTATTAGATCCTGAGTTGTCTTCACTTGTACTCTTGCATGAATTTGAGAAGAGCTTAATTTAATTAAATATTAAAAAAAAAAATCATCAAATGATTATTTTAATATTTAAACCGTTGGTAATAACTTCTTAAATATTGGAGTAATAGCTATATTACTTTTGATATTTAATTGAATGTTTGATTTTTTTCATAAACACCATGCAAAGTGTTCGGGCCCTTTCAGCATGATTAGGTCGATTGACTCTAAAGAATCAAGACCATGAAACATTCAAAAAGTGAAATGATTTTTTTTCTTTTTTTAAATTTCTAAGCAAAAGTCAACAGAACACATCATTCGAATTAGGGCTTTTGAGAGCACTCGAACCCTAAAGTTCATCATTCATTTTGCATTCGGCTTAGAGAAGCTGAGAAAAACAGCCGCCACTACCCAAACCCTAGCCGCACTTGCTGATATTTCTGGTTTTTTCACCATTAAAGAGCTCGAATCTGGTCTTTTCTTGGCCGCCATTGTCATCTTGAAGTCATGAACTTGCTGTTTCTGTGTATTTTCTGTCATGAAGAAGTTCGAATCTGGTTTATTTTGGGCGAATCTGCAGTATGACATTTTTTAAAAAACGTAGAGAGGCATTTTGGGGCGCGATTTCTTGTTGAAATCGATGCTTTATCATTTCTTTGAAACTTGGCTGTGAACTTGGCACAAAATTCATGCTCTTCTGGTCACCATCTGATCTTGAGCTGCAAATTTGAGTTTCTGACTTCTTCAAATTCGAATATTGGAGATTTCTGGAGGTATTTTGAGATAATAGTCTGATTTTTTGCTTTTCCTGTGCATTTCTAAAAGCTTTCTTTACTTCTTAACGCTGCATTGAATATCTTTGAAGTATTTTGACAAACAAAGAACAATCTTTGCTTTAAAAATTCGAATCTGTGTCTTTGTTCTTTTGAATCTGCAAAAATCTTCACTCTTAAGCTGATACATGAATATTTCCTTTTGTTTTTTTTATTATATTTCTGAGACAGCAACTTTAAGACTTCTGGGTATTGTAAATAATATTTGATTTCTGTATTTTCTGTATTTGAAGCTTCAAATATTCATGATAGCAAAGAAAATGTGTTTCCCAATTCGAAATCTCATCTGGGTATATGCGAAAAATCTCCTTCAGGCCACAGCTTGACTTCTGGATCTGAGTATAAACAAAAACTCCTCGTGCTCAATATCTTCAATGATTTTTCCTTTATGCTTAAATGGTTTTCATGGACATGAATAAAAACTAAAACCCAAATCCTTTGTGCTCTCTATAAGATTTTAGCACGAATATATGACATATGCCTTGGGCGATAAATATTGTTACTGAGCTGAATATTCCTCCATCTGGGCATTATGAAATTTGTGTGCTCTGACGTTTCCTGGATGTTTGAACTTGAACCCTGTACCTAGCTTGCATTTGAAAGCTGAAAAACTACTTTTCTGAGCTGAGACAGTCATAATATTGTGTTGTTTTAAAACAATAAAAATGGATTTTCTGTATGTTATCTTTTATTTCTGACTGCTACGAAGCAGAAATTCTTTGACTATCTTTGTAAGAAACACTTCTAGAATGATAAAAAGAAGTAACCACCTCTTTTGCTGCTCCAAATTCTTTGCATTTTTTCTGATCTCCCACTGTTCAATTCTGATCTATAGTCATTATCTCAAAATATGCCAGTAACCTCTAGTACGCATTGTGATGTCTTCTGATGCTTTGCTCCCGCTATATGTATCATTGTAGCTTCTGGGACAACATTCTTGTTCATGAATGTAATACTTTCACTTACTCTGTTCTATGTATGAACCAGTTTAACTGCTTCCTTCCATTCATTATTCTTTGCTAAACATGAGAATTCTGCTCGTAATGTTGAAGTTAAATTGTTATCTTGAGCCTTTTGTAAACTGTGCATGCACTTGAAGTTGTAAGAAACAAAATAAAATGTTGAATGCTCTGTTTATCCTTTAATGAAAAGGAGCTCAATGTCTCATCAAAATGTGAATGTGAATGAGAGACAGAGCTAAAACGAGAGCTGATAAATGTAATCAATACTCAACTGCCATGCTACTTTACTGTTCCTTTGATTTGTGAGCAAAAGATAATTGCTCAATCAGTTCCATCATGCTGATTTAGACTGCTTTTATCATTTGATATTATAGTACAGTAGTCCTTTCTTGCTCTATAATTGAAAACCTGATATGCCGGGCTCAACCCTTGTGGGAGCCCGTTTTACTCCACATATCTGATGAAATGAACTCGAATATGATAAACCTGTTCCTGCACATTGAAACAAACATGTCAGCAAAATATAAGAAGCTGAAAGCTTCCATTGAATTATGTCTTTCCGCTTGATTTTTTCAATTATCTGATGAATGCTTGGTTTAACGCAAATTACATTTCTGTCTGTAGCATAGACGTAAGGTAGAAAGTAATTCACCATTGCTTAGAGTATAACTCTAATACCATTTCCTTAACGATTTTGCAGGTACACGGAGCGATGAAGCGAGGCTGCAACTGCTTGGAGGCACGACGGCTAGAAGCACCAACGAAGTGATTCATCATTACAGGCAATGATGAATTGCTTCTCTTTTTTACGTTTATGTTATTTTCAGCAGTGTAGTCTGTCCATTTAGATTTAGTATTCATCTCTTGATTGTTAGAAACAAACTCAGTTACTCTCGCAGCTTGTGCGAGATTCAACATTTCACAAAATGAATAAAAATATCATTATGCAAATTTCTCTTAATTTTCTGTTTTAAACATTTGCACAATAAGCTTATGTCACATTTGTAAGATGATCTCAATGATGATCAATGAACACTTTATCAACAAAAATTGAGAATTTCCTGTACCTATGATAGCTGAACTTCATTCAGCTCTACCTATTGAGCGTAAAGTGAAAAAATAGGTGCTTAATCGCATCATCAAGAAGAATGTTGTGTCTTCAAAGTTGCATCAAATTGGTGTTGTTATTTGGCATTGCATTTGGCCACATTTTAAAGAGTCTCATTGATTATTATTAAAAATATAAGAGATATATTGTTGTTGGGTTTTTCTCCCTCAAGTGGAGGGTTTTCCCAAGGTATATGTTGTGTCTATTTGTTTGAAATTGAATTAAAATCTGCTTGTTAATATTTTATCATAAAACTAACATGGTATCAGAGCGGGTTTAAGAAGATCATGATCAGATTTCTATAAGCAGCAATTTCATCCATTTTTGTTCTCATCTTCTTGCATCTATCTTATCTTCAAAAATGGTGAACGGGCTCAAGATTGAAGATAGACTTGAAGGTGCTTCCAATTTCACATATTGGAAGTATAGAGTAATGCTTGCATTGGAAGAAAATGAGATTGTTGAGGATTTGTGCTTCCAACTTCACCTTTTGATGAAGATGAGAAGTCACAATGGAAGAAGAAGAATGAGAGTACTAAAGGCGAAGAAGATCTTGGTTGGTCTATGAAGGACCACCTTGTGTCGATTATCTCCAAGTTGAAGATAACAGAGGAAATGTTCAAAACCTTGGAGGAAATGTATGAGATCAATAATACAAAAGCTGACTCTTGCATTGAGAAATAGCCTCATCATATCAATATGGTGAAGGAGATTTAGGTCATCTCATTCTTCACGAAGATCACTAGGTGAGAGATCAACTCTCTACCATTAAGCATATGGTTGGTGATAAGGATTTGGCTATGTTGGCACTCAATGGTCTTCCTCAATCTTGTGAACCATTTATCCAAGGTATCAGTGGGAGATCAAAACTACCTAAGTTTTGATCGCTTGAGGGAAAATTGCATTCAAGAGGAATTGAGATTAGCAGCAAGAGGCAATGGGCAAAGTTCTACCAATGAGGAGATTCATGTACTTGCCGCTCAATCTTCAAAGAAGAAAGGAAGAGAAGGGAAGAAAGGAAACTTCAAGAGGAATAAAGATAGAAGATCAAATGGTGCTCCTGCATCTAAGAAAAAGAAGGATCTTTCTCACATACAATGTTTCAAATGTGACAAGTTTGGTCACTATACCAAGGATTGCCCAACTAGACCGAAACAGCATGCTTCAGTTGCAGATGTGGACGAGATCTCTCCTCAGAAGGATTCAAGTGAATTTCTATTCTATTCTGCCTTATCAAGCAATGTTCCAGCAGATAGCAACACTTGGTTGATTGATAGTGGCGCCTCTCGTCACATTATTGGATTTAGAGAACATCTTTCAGATTTGGTGGTGAGAGATACAAGTGTTCAAGTCATAATTGGAGATGATGCATTTTATTCCGTGAAAGGCATTGGGACCTCCTCTCTTCACTAGATTTTGGCATCTCTCTTCAGTTGAGTGATGTACTATTTGTACCAGGCATCAAGAGGAACCTTGTCTCTATTTCAGCCTTGGAAGATAAGGGATATCAAGTTGCATTCTCCGAAGGAAAAGTCCTTGCATGGCCGAAGAACTCTAGCATCAAGTCAGCCCGAGTGATTGGTGTTTGGCAAGAATGTCTATACAGATTTTCCACTCATCCACTACAGGCTTTGTTGCATGATACATCAAGTTCGTGTGAGCTTTGGCATAGAAGACTTGCTCACATTCACTTCAAAGCGCTTCCAACCATGGAGAAGATGGTCACAGGCATTCCTAAACTCAGCCAAGAGCATGAAGGTACTTGTCGAGGATGCGCATTGGGTAAGAATACTAAAGGACCCTTTCATAGTAGTGAAAGTAGATCTAAATGCATTCTAGATCTTGTTCATTCTGATTTGTGTGGTCCAATGTCTGTTGCTTCTTTGAGTGGTTCTTGTATTATGTAATTTTCATTGATGACTACTCTAGAAAGACTTGGATTTATTTCTTAAGACTAAAGAATCTGAGGAAGTACTTGAGAGATTCAAGGAATTTAAAGCTCAAGTAGAGAACTTGTCCAGGTAGAGGATCAAAGTTTTGAGATCTGACAACGGAGGAGAATACATCTCTGGAAGC